>JANFAF010000020.1:600000-825765 GCA_024663475.1 Pisolithus thermaeus | reverse complement strand
GAGATTGGATTTAATAGTTTTGAGTACGCCAACACGATGTTACCCTCGTTTTTGCATGTATGGTGAACATGCGGACCCCAATGTGTAGTGGCTCATTGTCGTGCCACCGTGCCACCGCACGGTAGGGTGGACGAGTGCTGAACAATGGATTTGAGTGGCGCGGATTCCACCAGGTGATCTACACGCACGATCACCACACAAAGAGCAGAACCCCCACCTTCCGAACGCGGCATAGTAGCTACATATTGGAGCATTGAAAGCGACAAGGAAGGAAATTCCAGTGGATAACCAGCGACATGATCGCTCGGGTAGAGGTCGAGTTCCGACCCAACAACTTGTTCGGATTCTCGAACAGGGTGGGTCGATGGCGGAAGTCCTGAAGTCGCGTCCGAGAATTTCGCATCGCACCAGCGAGACCAGGCACGTCCGTCGTACATTGGCCACTCAAGCGTCAGCAGAAGAGGTTCGACCATAGTGTCGATCAACATGTCGAAGGACACTCCAATCGACGTCGGCGTATCGCGGCTACTATATCCACGCACCCGACCGGAGGTAAATAAGCACGCCTTCGTAATGGCCACCACCGCCCGTCGTGCAATCGAGACCCTCCGTATCAGCTCGACATCATGACAACGAAATATTGAAATGCCGCACTGTGTTGTACCACAATATGTATCATATCAGGCTGAAATTGAAACATTGACAGCTCCATCAACAGTACCCGCTGCGCACGGACGAGATAACTTGACGACCCTGATAAGAACGCGATAGCGATATATGAATATATTCTGCTTCCTCCTCCCTTTATTTTCCGTGTTGTATTGCTTATGCGCCCTGTCGGACGCATGTGCGTGGGGAGATCCGAGCAGACCTACACAGTAAGATGGAATATTTCTTCATGAGAATGGGCCCATTAGTTGCAGTTTCCGGTGCGATAACGATCCCGATTGGAAATTGAATGGATTCTTAAAATATGCAACTCCACCTACCGGAGAGAAGTAGGGCATGGCCATGATAAATCTGGCGAGGCTGGCTAGCACATGGGCCAGCATCGCTGAGTCTGGTCCAAAGACTGGGAAACAGAACTTGGGGTAGCCGGACGTCTGCTAGAAAGAGGTTCGAGCTGGATCCAGGAATCGCTGAAGCGGTCTGGTACCCCGGTAGGTCGTAGCACTCATACCCGGCGACCACGCATCTGTCTGTGCTTCCCTTGCAACATGGTGTATGCGTTGCGGTAGCTGCGGATGGCGGGGGGGTTCCCTTGGCAAGTAAAAACGAGAGGGAAGAAGGAAATAGACAGGGCGAATTCAAGGAGATGCCTGCTACCACGGGGGAAACGACTCGCCAAAAGATTCCCCCCTCCTCCTCCCCCCCTCCACATCAACTCCACACGCGAGCAACCGTGGCACGTCGGTCGGTTCCGCCCGTTAGTACGTCTTCCATCAGAAAGTTCCTCCTCCGGAAGATACGAATTGTTGCACCCTTGATACGAGTTGATGCATTCACAGCTCAAGTCATCAGTAGACATCGTCCACAAGCGCGCGCTGTCATACTGTCACAGAGGAATCTAGACATCGACGCCGGTCCGCGAGTCCTCCGTTGACCGTTCGCTGAGTCGACCGGATACGTAATGCATCCCCTCAGATCTTCCCGACAAAAAGGCAAAATTATTGCCATAACGTTGGAGGGCATACGTGCGCATTTACCCAACCGCCATCAAAATATGATCGAAGACTTGTCCGTTTCCCCACGATCATCATTTCACGTTCTGGTCAATCGTGCAACATTGCATTTCCAGGATTCAAGAGGACCAACTATGTACAGATTATACGTGCGGGTGGGTACTATACATGCATGTGCTGCAGAAAAATTTGTACGGCAGTTGAAGAGAAGAACAATAAAAAGGAAAACCTATTATTCAGGAACCTATGATGTCAGTGGTCAGTTCTATCAGAAAGAGGGAAGATGCGACGACAAAGCGATTTCGAGTTGCAAGGATAACAAAATAAACCGGGTATATTCTACAGTTGTCAGGACCGGCACACAAAGGACAGCAATGAAGGGAACGTAAAAGACATGGTCAACATGACAAGCACCAGTGTCCGTTAGCGGCATTCAGCGGTGAACCTGCGCACGCTCAGCCGAGTATGTGTGCCAGCTGTCGATGTCACCGGTCTCAGACACTGCCTGTGCAAACGGAGGAAGAGTGGTGGCGTGATAGTGGTTTGCCTGTCCATTGTGGTTATTGTGGTTATGGTGGTTGGATGACTGGCAGCACATATATACGCGTCAATGACATGGGTTCTTATGACGACGTCCTTTAGGTCACTTACCCCGTATTGCTCGTCCTCCACCTTCACGGACCCGTAGCTGGAATGATAATTGTTGGGCAGCGGGTGGGCGAGCGAACTTGGCCGACTGGTGGAGGGTGAATGCGAGGAATGATTCATTTGGGCAGGCTGCTGGTAAGAGGAAAATCAATGCTAGATTCTATGGTTCCACACGGACATGGCGTCACTCTAGAGAGAACTGACACTCGCCGAAAAAGGAGGACTCGAAGTCGAACTCGAGCCAGAGGGGGTATTGGGCATCTGGTGATGGAATGCAGGTGCATGGAGGTTGAAAAGAGAGGAGCCCGTATTTGACACGCCATGGGCTGAAGAAGAGTTGTGGGAGGGAATGCTGCTATATTGCTGATGCGAGAGCGGTTGCGGGATCGTTAGTGGCGGTGGCCGTGTGAGGGTCTCAGGATGAGATTGGTCTGGCGCCTGCTGTGACCGAGTGAGTTGCTTCGAGCACGAGACCAGTGGATGCCATCATACCATGTAGAGGTCATCCATTTTCCGTTTCTTGAAATCGCGGTCGCAGCTGCGGACGTCGTGAAACGAGCTGAGTGCATGCCTTCGGTAGTCAGCGGACAGGTTATGCCTGTGGTCGGACTCTGTGAGGAGACGTCTCATCTCCTCGTTTTCTTTCAGGAGACGGTTGTTTTCCTGTTCCAATTCGCGGATTTTGACGAGGGGAGGAGGTAGCGCAGCTACCTGGTCGGGCGTGAAGCCCAACGCCGTCTGCAGTTTTGTGACGGTCTGCTCGAGCTAGAGGAGCAGCACGTGTTGGCGACACACATTGGCCTTTGAGAACGACGACGACGACTTACCTGTTCGATGTAAGCTTTGCGTTTTGCGCGATGACGGGCTTGAGCTTTTGCATTACGGCTGCGTTCTGGTCGATCAGCCTGTTGTGACGAGACGGCAGACTCGCTGGTTGGGTGTGCCATCGAGGACATGTAACGTTATCACGTAAGAGGATGGAAAGAGACGAAGGTGGTCGGGGTTGAAAAAAAGAACGAAAATGAGAGGGCCGAGTTATTATAAGTTGGGTAAGTTAAATCAAAAGACAATGACAAGATAAACTGACGCCCGTCCGTCCGGATTGGACAAGACAGAAACAGCCTATGCCAAATAAGAGAAGAGCCTCGGATTCCGATACTGTTCGGTTTGTCATCGTCAGCCGACCGACATGTCCAGCTTCATGTCGACCCTGCAGGTGGCAAAAAAAATGCTCCTTCCTGTCGTGGATGCGGTCAGATCTCATTCGAATTCGAGAAGTTCTCACCCACTACTGCAAAGAAGTTCTCCTTTTCCATAGGGAAAAAAAAAACCTGCTGCCCACTCGAACATATGGTAAACGGCTGGTCAAGACTGCAATATATAAAATAAATGTGTACCTTTTTCTCAATTTTTCACCTTTTCACAGTGGAAGCCACACACGTTCAAATGCGGCAACTTGCGGCCGCTTGGCCCATCATGCCGCCGTGCCTCAGAATTGTGTGCCTTTGTTGATCCCCGATCAACAAATTATTTGTTTTGCTTCCGCCTTTCCCTAAATCGTATCTTATTTCAATCTCCGAAACTCCGCGACATTCCGCACGATACCCCCTCCTCGCTGAGCGGTCTGTCCGCCTCCGCTCCTGCTCCACTGAGAGTCACCCAACCACGAGGCAGGCGCACCCTTGCACACAGCGGACACGCTCCCCGTTTCATTTATCAGTCAACGTTGACGGTTTATCCGCGTTGACAGATACTGGCCAATCACGTCTCACGTCCAGGGACCACCTCCAAAGGCAGACAGAAAAAGCACCCCCATTGCATATTTGCATACGCTACTTGACGTCAAAGACCTCCCAATTTCCTTATTCGTGCCGGGCGGCTGATCAGCGCGGTTATCACCACCATCATGCATCGTTGATCACGGGGTCAGTGTCATCAGTATGCCCCATTGGTAGCACTACTATCTGGTTCCGCCTCCACCACTAGACCAGGTCTTCAGTGTCTACCCCGGCTATGACCCGACATAATAATTTGAATATGCAAGTATAGGAGCAAGTCGGGCAATGTAATTTTTTTTCCTTTTTTCTGACCCTTCCATTTTTCTCACCCGCGCTTTGAGATCCGCTCGTACGAGGTTGCATCCATAACCCGTCTACGACGGAGAGCGGCCCGTTCCAATACTCAGGCCTCTGTCACTCTTATCTACGACCTGGCCTTTCGATGGAATCAGCGCTTTTCCATCCTTTCGCATGTGCACCGTGTCTCCCGGATCCAGCCCTCCCTTCCGCAACGGCACCACAACCACCTGCAACCAAACGAAAGAAGATCACGAATAGAAGGGGTATAAAAAAACGAGCAGAAAAAAAGCACTTTTCTGGAATGTCGGATCCCACCGCGTACTGAGTTAGTGGCAGCTCCGTGCATGCCGGGCCTTGTTATTTCCTTACATATCGCAACATGGCGCAACTCATGCCCCTCTCTGTCTCTCCCCCATCTGGCAGCTGGCATGTATCCACGCAAATCTAGGTTCAATGTCCTGGCATGTCAACTCTGTCGTGTACACCATATCCACCTCGCGGACCCATTGCTGTTGTCCGTTCCTCCGGCACAACTTCGATCTCATCTGGATCAGCCACATTGCCGACAACTTGCCAAGAACCATATTCAATTCAATTCAATTCGGCAGTCGGCATCACCCGCGCATGGTATCTTTGCCGCTATTAACTCTTAGATCCATTTGTGCAACACTCCGAGCTCTCACGCAGCAGGCTGTGCTAGTGAGATCGCTCGATCGAGTGAGACAGTTCCCGCCGATTGGCCTTGCGCAGTCACTCTGACACTTCATGCTAATATTTCGATGACAACTTGCATGTCTTTGATGCACTGATGGTATTGAACAAGTCTTTTCTCACTTGGATCCCCCTTGCAACCTTGTTTGCATCGCCATCAAGATGGCATGGGTATAATGGGCTCCACCTGCGCTGTATCTGCGTAGTTGTAAATTAACCGTTCGTGCAGTAGCGACGACAACCATACCAAAGGGACTTCCGCCGCATCTCAGCCTACTTGTTAGACAACACAGTCCAGCCCGAGAAGCCAATGGCCCATCAGGCAACTGAAGGCGGTGAACGCTCCGAAAGCTTGTCGTTATCTGTCGACCGTGCGGGGTTCTCGCTTTCTATCCATGGAACCGCAACCAATGTGAATGGCTTCATCAGATCCCGTCAACGTGAGGCGTGAAAGTTCAGTGATTCCCGTAGTGATCTCGTCTAGACAGACTTCCATGTAAGTGGAGCTTTAATATCCTGCACAGGAGTCCACATGATTGACACGCTACAAAGGTACGTGGTCAGCATGCAGGCAACTGCCACCTACGTGTCGAGTAGCACAACTTCCTGGGGCCCTTCAGGCAATGACCCCGTTATCATGGAAAAGCCGTCTGTCGACGAGTCTACCAATAGTGTGCAAATAAGAGTCCACTTGTCCATTGTTAGAAACGATCGAAATAGAAAGTACTCTTCGCCCCCCAAGTTCGGGTTCGCGATCGTCCGAGCCGACGATCTGCAGTGTACGTTACCCCCTGCTTTCTGCTTATGCCCGTATGTCCGTGCGTTCTCCAGGGTTATGTTGATGTGTGACGGTAAGGGCAGAACGCAATGTGTAGAGCCCATAGCTGTTTTCCATCATGTCTATGTACATGTCTACCACATACACCCTTGGGTTTTCCCCTCAACACTTTGCTTCTGTGAAGTCTAACGGCGACTCCAGCCAGCGCTCAATTGCAAGGTCAGACACTAATTTAACCATCTATGGGATATCGAGGCAGGCCTCATGGGAAGCTCAAGGCAAATATATTGTACACAGCGCTGGCAACTTTGTATAGATCGTTAGTATGTATATGGTATGCGGTGAATATATTTTATCTAGTCGAAGATAAAGGGGCGAACGGTGTCTACTCCTAGGACGTCAGGTCCACTGAGTCAATACCATCATGATTGAATTCTCTGCTGTTAGTTGATGGTCTCACCTGCCAAGTACGACAGGGGTGTGATATGGTGGCACAGGACGACACATTATTTATGCCCACATGGGGTGTGTTCACGAATCCGTGTTCCCAATGAGAAGTGAGGTAAGTAAACCAAGGTAAAGTAATTTGTAGTAGTGGTGGGCGAAATGAAAAGCGGAGGCAATAGAATGAACCTACGATGAGTACGTACATATATCAAATGAAAAGGCGCCGAGATGTATGTGTTCTGCCTTCTTTTCAGACACCTTGTCCGTGACATCTTGACGGGTGCTGCCATTCGTCGTGTCGGAGTAAGTGCGATGGCAATATAGGCTAGATTATAGCCTACGCACTCGCTCGTGTGTAAGGTTTGGAAGAATCGGCGTATATACAGTACATGGCACCAAAGCGGAGCCAGAACGTACCGTAGGCGTTGGTTGGCTAGATTTGCACGTCCACTCATCCACGCCACGTAGCTATCGATGCATCGTAGAGTTCGGTATCAGACAATTGGATTCTATTACAAGTTACCGCTCTCTGGGGGAGAGACAGCAAAAGGCAGACTCACCATGACGTGCAACGTGGGGCTGCATGCCAACCACAGGTACCAGAACGCTTTCGGAACCATATGGAATACGTTAGTATAGTCAAGTTTCATGAATGTGCTCGCCGTGATCATGAGATAGATCATCATGGGACGTGTATCCGCTGCGTTTCTTAGTCTGAAACCGAATCGACCATCATTCCGGACGAAATAGGAAGGTTGACAAGTTCAAATTCAATCACCTTGATGCGGCGGCCTGACGGGAAGACACCGTTGCCGGTGCGGCGGCACTGAGATAGGTAGTTGTCAGTTACCTAGTAGGTGTTTTCTCCTTTTTTTCTGTCTTTCTTTCCGCTAAGCCGTATAGTGGGTAGCCCCTGGGCAGGGCTTTGGCTATGCCCGGCTCCCTTGGACAGTAGGCTTGATGGACCTCGATGGGCTGTTGTTGTTAACCCTCGGACGTGGCTGACCTGCTGGGCGTATCAAAGTTGGCTCGGGCGGCGCTGGACACGTTCATGTTTGCTATCTTTGCTTCTGAAAAGCCCCGTTGTATCACACACAGCGTGCTTCCATCCCATCGCAGGTTTTCCTGCACTAGTCCTATGTGGGCAGGAGTGTGGAGCTCCCCCTGCCAGTGCAGGGGGCTTGCCAATTGTCAGTGCGTCAAACGGTTAGAGCTCCCATTGGCTAGCGGCTGCTTGGTCTACCCGGAGCTACACACTTGGTCTGAGAAAAGAGAAGGGGCTCTTGACAAACAGAATTTTTGGATCAGTTTCTGAGCTTTCTCAGAAAAGCAGGACAGGACCGGTCCTCCGTGACCTTTGATGGTAGAACAGCCGTCTGCTATGTACTTATACAGTGTTTTATTGTCCCAGGCGTCAGATGCGGCCTCTGGACCGGTCAGACGCTGTCAGACGACGACTCCAAAACAATGTTCCGAGTTCCATTGCGATGGCCCATCTCCGCAGGACACAGAAAATGAATGTACTTTGTCTCCCCTTTTTTTAATCCCTTCGGGCATCTCAGCGTGTCCGCGTATGCCTGCGGGAACCGAAGAACAAATCGAGCGAAACGCCCGCGCAACCCTGCCATAAAACCATTTATGGATGACATGGAGGGCCCGTGATGCAGAGAAATGGACCGGAAGCAGGCTCAAGCAATAGAAATACCGGCCCGCTTCCGGGTCGCTAAAATGTTCATTCCCTACGACGGTGACAGCCTATGCAGTCCCGACAAAATCTACAACGCTGACTGGCCTATGCTAGACCTCCAGGGCTGATCGACTCGTGCCGATCACGGCCCATCATCACAGCCAGATGAACGCAGGACGAAGGACGAGCTGTTTTGTAGTATGGGAGAATTTCCACCGCGAGACGTATTCCCAGCAGATAATCGTTGCCAATCAAAGCGCAGGTCCCGCTCCCGATCAGATCGGGCAATGCGGCAGATACTGATACAGGATGTCGTTACGGTTGTCGCCTTCCTTCGTATGCGGAAAGATATTATCACTTTTTGCTAGGAAGCCCACCGACGCCAGCGCGCTCTTCCCCCAAATCACCAAATCAGGCTTCTTCAACGATGCAGCCGCAGGCATATCAAGATATTGTACCGTCACGGAGTGGGGATGAATTACAACCCCTAGTGACAACAACCTATCAAAACTAACGTTACGTTGAGGGAGTCCAGACGATACAAACCCAATACCCCACATTCTCTAGCTTACATCTCATCATCTGACAGTACAAGGCGACGTTTTGGTTGGGATCGGGAACCAGCTGGAGGCTGTCGCGACAACGGTTCTTGGTCTGAGTCGCTCGAAATGCGGAATGGCCGTCGTTCACTACTTTTCTTCTGGACAAGCCGGGGTTTGGGACGTAGGTTAGGGGCGGGGGCGGGGACAGACCGCAGCGGGGGTGTGGGTGACCGGCTACTGCGCAGGGATCTCAAGATTGGATCATCATCGGATGCCGTACCACTATCGTCGGAATTCACGTTGACTACCAACTCGCCATAATAGTCCCCTCCCGGAGCTGGGCTTGTTGTGCGTGCTCGCTTAGACCCGGAGTCCTTGGCCTTCTTGCGCCGCTTCTTCGTCCCAGTTGCTCGCATCGTGGCAATTCTTCCGCTCTCCTCGGCAGCCTTGGCAGTCCGTTCGCGCAAAGTTTTCTCTCTTTCGAGGAAGGCCTCCATATCTCCGCATTCCTCATCACTGTCTTCAATGAATTGTGCTGACTTGTAGGTTTTCTCTTCCCGTTTGTTTTTCGCCTGTCTGCGCTTAGGCTCGTCATCGGGAAGTTCTACATCCGTGTTAGGAGTGGGCGATCGGCGCCGCCTACGCCTCCTCGTTTTCTTGGTTATCAGCTCGCTGGCTTTCCTCCCCTCGAGGTCAATTGGATTCCGCAGGAACTGGTCGACAACGTCGTGTCCATTCTGGAGCATAGAAGGAACAATTTTGGCTGGGACAACCCACTGCAATTCCTCCGCATCTGCAGCACGTCAGCTATGGGACATGAGAGGGGCGAAAATACCGCACCTTCTGCTTCGATGGTAAACCCAAGCAAGCGGAGCATGAGTTTGAGCGTTGGATTCTTTGTCGCCGCATCCGCATGCTCGTCGTTGATGTAAGGAATGGCTGGCCCGAATTCAGTTCTCTACATGCCTCGAGGTTCGTGAGACGCACCGTAGTCCGTGAATTTGGATATTGCCTCCTTGGAAGGACCAATAGACTGCCTTGGAGCATCCTCCACGTTTTCATCATCGTCCCTAGCCTTCTGATCCGTTTCTTCCACGAGCCGTTTGCGGTGGCAAATGACCAGCACGAGAATCTAGGTCACCAGAACAGAAACGTTCGTCCCTGCTCCAACCAAAACGACGCAAACAGGTAATTTGCTTACGTCTTTCACCCACTCCACTAGTTCAGTTTTCCCGTCCTCTATGAGTGCGGCAACGGCGATGCCGATTTGTTCGCTCCAAGAATAACCTTTCTTGACCTGCACTTCCGTGGAGAAATTTCTATTATCTTCGGTTGCCTCGCGTATGCGGCCAGATTTCTGTTCCGGTTCCCAGCTCGAGTACTGCTTCCAGTGTCCGCGGTTCATAGGGTACAGTGCCTGATAAACAAACAAACTTCGATAAGCAAACAAGCAAGCCAAACGCAGTATATACAGATAGGAGAAATTAACGCCTCACCTCCATCGCGAGGAACGGCTCCTCATCTAGGGCTTTGAAGAATTTCCGTAGGATGAAAGTCAATAGCTGTACCAGGTCCTTGTAGGGTCTCTCCTTCGGGAGCGATCGTTGATCATCGAGAATGGTCTTGAAGAGCTGGAGCGTCGAGACCTGTCAACGTGCAATGCAGCAGTTCCATTTTCCAGTGTAGAATAGGTACACACATTGAAGTAGAGCCCCTCTGCTTTCACCTTCACAGCCTGTCTATGCACTAGGTTCACAACCCTTGTCATAAGTTCAGGGGAGTCAAACTCCTTGTATCGTGAAAGATAAGCTAACAATGTCCGAGTGACATCAGAGTGAGCGAATTTCTGCGTTATCTGTATCAGCAATGTTGTGTGGAGGCTGCGTGGCACTTGCCATCTCGAAGGCTTCGAAGGTGAACATTGTCTCGTGTATCACTTCTTCTGTGCTGTCTTCATCTACTACCTCTTCTTCGACGTCAGGAACGCCGTCATTCTCAGTCGTCCCATGGACTGTACTTTTGCGTCATTCAAGAGTCCGTGCATTAGAAGAATCTAAACCTGCCTTTGCCTTTCTTCTTCTTGCTGGCCTTCTTCTTTCTCACGTACATGGCACCACTATTTTGCTTCCCCCATTTCTCGAGCATACGGAGAAGAGCATAGGCGAGGTACACGCTGGCATTCAGATAGGCAAGCGACTGCGTGCCTTCTTTGAAAGACCGCAGACTGTCGAGTGCGATGTCCAGAACATCGCCGTTGTAGATAAGTTGTTGTTGGAGCAGCCGTGCGGCCTCATCGAGATTGGAGTCGGAAATTACCGACGAAGACATGGTGTCGATCAGGAGAAGGAGCTGTGTTAGGCATTCGATTCCCGCCTGCAGTTCAGTCCACATTTTGGGCTAAGGTGAGAGATAAGGATGCCACGTATCAGCCAGTGAAACAAGGTGGTGTCAGTGGCACATGTTTCCGTACCTTGTCATCCATGGCACCTCGCATGCGTCTGAGAACCCAGACTATCCAACTCCTGTCTGTGACTTCGGCAACCAAACCAAGGCTCCATTTCCTCGGTCCATCCACTGCATTTTCCCTTGATCTTGATACGAGGAAGAATTCCAGGAGCCATTTGGTAGTATACAAGAGTCGGAGATGATCCTTTTCGGTAATCTTGGGACGTTCGGATTTGATGTCCCGAAGAAGGGAGGCCAGGAAGGCTGTAAAAACATTGTAAGCGATCCAACTAGCCCCACGCCGTGGGCCACGCACGATTGAAGCAGGACTCCACGAATTCTCTAGCAAAGCCCTGCAAGACCATCCTTGCTTCTGTCGACAGGTTATCCTCGCGGGTCAATTCGTCGACTTTGTTGGTCTTCTTCCATCTGTTCTGTTTCGCTATATCCAGTACATCACCAGATTCCTTGCTAATCGCCGCCTGGCGATGAAGGACCAGTGGCCGTGTGGATGCAGGACCTTGAGACTCTTCAGGTACGTCTTGGGCATCCCGCGTTTTCCTTTTCGGGTTGAGTTGTACGGTAAGCGTTGTGCCAAATTGTGAATGCCGGGAGGACGCATATCGAGCAGCATCCCTCTTCCGTCTGTCCTCCGCGGCTAGAAGACGCCGAAGATCTTGCTTTGGTTGCTGCGACGATGCGGTAAACACATGTTTGCGTGAATGTAAAGGGTAAATGAAGCCCCACCTTTGTCTGATCGATTACCAGTGTCGATGGTTTGAGGCCCCTGAACAACAGATAGAAGATTTCCAGAACCAGGGTATTAAATGAATTAAATAATGGATCGTTGTCATTATTGGAAGCAATGGTAAGAAGAAGATCCAGCATGTTCGTCTCAGAGTATGCCTTGATGAGTTTGGTTTGGAGGGAGGAATATTCAGCCTGGTCTCCACTGAGGTGCAGGTTGACGGGCAGGTCTTTGATGAACGCTAGGTTGCGAACGAGGTGGAGGATCACATTGACAAGTTGACCATCCCGTTCGCTTCTTTCCTTCACGGGCTTCGACAGAGGTGGGAGTATAATACCGAACAGTGCCTGCATCACGCCTGGTTTGAGGAGCGCTGCCTTGTAATTGAGATGACTGAACGTCAGCTCCGTATAGTCTGTCCCCTTGTCGCGCGCGTCGTCCAGCTCCTTCAGCTCCTCCGCCATGTCAATGGGCCAGGTCATCGCCGTCATCAAGTCCGCGCACGCGATAGCTCGTTTGTCTTCCACAAGCCCCTTGCCAGCAGTGGCGAGAAGGATATGTACCAGGTCATTGGACAGTACTCTTGTCTCCCAAAAGATACGGGCAACAGTCCGTTCGTCGTCCGAGTCGTCGAGTCGCCATAGTTTCTTCAAATCCCTCAAGCATCCCACAGCCTCATCCCCCATGCGGTACACGCCATCTTCAAAGCCGCCCAGAGCATCAACTACGCGCCTGACAACGGGGTCGAGTATTGCACGACGATCTTCTTCCTCACCACCCGACGAGGCTATTGAGATCACGTCGTCGTCGTCCATGTCGCTAACGCACGCTCAGAAGTGGAGTGACTGGTAACACGAAATGTCACTTCACGTGGTCCAATCACAGTCACGCTCTTACTAGGTAGCCGCTTTACGTGTGTGGGGCTGTGAGGAGAACAAGGTTGCACGGCCCCTGATTGAGGTTGTCACAGGCGCCTCCCCACTTTTTACGTTTTCTGGTAATCGGGATGTACAATGGAGACCCGCAAGGGGCAAACACACAGGATGTCAATCTCAGATCAATGGATACATACCTGGCGTTACCTCCGTAGAAGTCTCACACCTCTGGGCTGGCTCGGCCAGATGAACATATCGATCTGCATCACGAGCGTTCTATCCCAGAAAAAAAAAGTATTTGTGTCAGTGCGATGAATCAGTGGCGAGATGCCTCGTTGCCGCTGTAGAGCCCCTGCTGATATGATAATATGTAAATGCAAGTAGACAGCCCCTCGCAACCCGAGGAAGGAACCCAGAAT
The DNA here is from genome assembly GCA_024663475.1 of Pisolithus thermaeus. Taxonomy (NCBI): domain Eukaryota; kingdom Fungi; phylum Basidiomycota; class Agaricomycetes; order Boletales; family Pisolithaceae; genus Pisolithus; species Pisolithus thermaeus. The sequence goes on along the minus strand of JANFAF010000020.1, from coordinate 812,705 downwards.
AAGGTTATGATATCTCGGATGCCTTGGCCGCTTCCCTCTCTTTTTTCAGCTGAACCTCCTTCTCTGCGTCAGCCTTGGCAATCTCATGTATCGTATCGTTGAGGCCCAATCTATTACGCGCAATCTGCGGTGGAAACACAACCACGACTTGCAGTATTCTGGTTGAACCCACAGGGGAAACGCGCACCTCGATCGCATAGAACTGCATCCGTGTCACTAATACACAAATAAACGTAAAGATCAGCGGGGATATCGACGGAAGACGTTAGATTAGAATGCGAACCGAAGATGGTGTTGGTCTCCGAGTACTCCAGCCTGGCGTCCGTGCGAATGAGAGAACCAAAGTTGAAGTCTTTAACTTTTTTCTCATATCTGCGGGAATGAATGTTCGATTGTTAGTCCTTTGGCAGCTAGACCCTGAAATGCGATCGTGCGCGTATCGATACTGACGCATTGACAAACGCCCGCCATCTCTTTTTCCCATCCTCACTCTTGAGCCAATCCTCGTCCAGTTTGACGAGTTTCTCATGATCATCCCCGCTCAGTTCAGGGAAGGCAGACATCACGTGCTCGTAGATTTCATCGTCCAATCTGAAGGGTCGAAAATGCGTCTGCAGTCCTTCCCTTCAGACGGATGCATTCGCACTCACTTCGTTAGCCTCAATCCTCGGGGAGGGACTTTCTCGATGATGTTCCAGTAGGTCTGGGAATCATGCACCGTTGAAGACGCAGGTCCATCTTTCCAACCAGACTGCTTACCTGGGCATGCTCGACGGCCTTCACAGCAAATCTTGCGATGACACCTGGTCAGTGCGCATCCCCGGGATGGTCGGCGACAGAACGATCATGACTCACTGTTTCTCGATCTTCATGGCGGAACCACGGACGTTGTCCGCACGTCAGGGAATCTTGAATTGATGAGGAGACTCAGAACACGCACTTCAAGGAGATTTTGAGCTTGGTTAGGATCAAATCCTTGCGTCGACATCGTTTGTGATTGATTACGTCGGGATGCAATGGCTGTGATCGACGTGATAAATCAACGTGCAGCACTGTGGACCTGTACGGTGGTCGGGTAACTTACCAGACGCCACACGGTGGATTCGTGCATGTGCGGCTTCGGGTTAGGGTTACCACTTATCTCTCTGGCTCGGTGCTCACTTGCCTGCAACACTATAGACACCACGTACACAGTACTCCTATGGGACGAGGTCATTCGAAGGCCCTCAATTACCTTTACCCTTCTCTACGTCAAGTCCGAATCGTTTCAACTTTTCAAAATACTTTTGAACACGACTCGCCACTTGTCTCGGTGTCCTCCGTCCTCCCATCGCTTGCGAGATCTTCGCCCAGCTAGTTGAGGTAATGAACCTGTGCACCAATACCAGACAATCGGCACGCACCGATTTCTCTCTCCATCAGGAATTTCTTCCAGAAGGCGCTCGAGGAGATGTTGCTCGGATATTGACCATGCCTGCTTGTACGTGTCTGGACGCAATTTATTTGTCTCCACGTTCAGTTCTGGGGAGGAGGATAGTGGCTCTGTCTTGGGCTTGCGAGTTGCGCTCTTGGCATCCCATGGGTCCCGGGAGCGCTTCCCCAATGCAGGAGGCGGGGCTAGTAAAGGCGAAAGGTCTCGTTGCTCTCCGAGTACCTGGGATTGCAATTTTAGTGATGGCTTCCGGATGCGTGATGGCCGTGCGAATGCATCCGTGTAGACAGGTGGTCCACTAGTGCTTCTACTACTGCCACCGCTGCCTTCTGTAGGCACCGCGAGAGAAGCGTCCATGTCCTTCATTTCCGCTGCATCCCCTTGGATAGAAGTTCCTTCCTCAAGTGTGACAGCGGGCGTATCGACACTGACATCAACTTCAGCACTTTCATCTTCCATATCATGACGCACAAACACCGAGTCTGTGCCTTCCTCTCCAAGCTTACACCCGACGACTAAGTCGGGCCTCAGTTTTCGTTTCTTAAGCTCGCGAATCTGGGCGCGGGCCCGCTCGCGCTTGCGAGTGGCACTGGTCGATTCCTGTATGAGTGGGGTGGGTCGTTGAGATTCGTCTTCAGACGGCGAAGCAGGTAGAGTAGTGTTTGGGCAATCGAGGTCGTGGAGTGAATCTGAATTATGCATGCAATTATTAGTAGATATAGGTTCGGTTTCGCTTGCGTGGGGGTTGCCGTATATGCTTTCAAGAACAGGGTCGATGATAATTTTGCGAGCATCCTTTACAAATCTCTGGAGGGCAGAAAGGGGCGAATGTTGCGTTGGTTGGGGTACAGTGCATTGAGTATGATGAAGGCGGGTTCGGATGGCAAGCGTCCGCAACGGTGTTGGGTCTGGTGTGATTGGGACACGTTAGACGACGAACAGAACACGATGATATTGGCCCAATCACCGCAGCTCGAGAATGTTTGCCAGTCAATCTTGTCTGGCAATGACAGACTAGGATGATAACACTCCAATGCGAGGATCTTCTCCTGGCTTCCAAGGAGTTGGGGGACGGGGATGGAGCTCTTCTACAGGGTTGTTGAATATGAATCAGAGACTCTGCAACGGTGTGCACAGCAGCAGGGAGTTGTCGTACGTACGTGGGGGTCTCCACTGAGAGGTGGTGGTTCGTGGAGCGCAGGTATCTCTCTCTTTAGTTGTTTGAGTCTCTCGATGTCGGCCTGCGTGCGCGCGAGCAATGTTTTCTGGTGTTCTATGTACGCAGACAGCGCCTGGAGTCTGTAAGGCGGGTTATCAGTGCAGCCAGACGTGCCAGCGAACGGAAGAACACACGTTTCGGCGCGTCTCGAGTCCATCAAAGGCCTTGTCCCGTCGCCGGCGCCGTCCTCGTCGTGGGCATGCCAGCCGACACGTCCTCTGAAATTTCCCCCCGCCCACAACTTTTCTTGTCAGGGAGGTAACCCAGTCTCGAATAGGAAGGCGTTTCCCATCCGTCCCTGACTGCGAAGCTCAGTGCCCACCCCGGGTTGCCGCTGTTCGTCGTTCAAGACAACGAGCAGGCGTCGAGCCGTGTTGGGCCAATGTCAGCCTACTCGTTGACCAACGCGTCCTCGTCGACGTCGACGTCGCTGTCGCCAAGCATCGCCAATCTCAACACTCTGTCATCGCCGAAGCCCGTTCCACAACAGCGACGCATGACTACTTCAGTCTTATCACCCCCATCTTCGTTGGACTTGGTGGGCCATCGTCGATATCATACAGTGACACATGCAGAACTAATGCACGATCATCCAGCCTGAACCCGTGTTTGGCCGTCCGTCCTTCCCCAATAGACCACCATCACCCCTCCGCAACGCCTTTGTACCAAGAAGACACTCGCAAGACAGTCAATCCGGTAACGACGACGACAGCGATGGAGGTGAAGATGACGACGGCGACGCAGATCGCACGTGGGTTCGCAGCCAGTCTCCCTCAACATCTGTCACCCTGTTTGCAGCTAATCTCGCACAACGCGTCGGTTCATTCATGACTCCGGCATTATCCAGTAAAGCTCTACCTACAGATGCAGAATTGGAGGCAGAGGCCAGGCGGGAACGCGATCGGAGCAGGCGCGAGGCAGAAATGATCCTCACTCGCGAAGCCGAACAGAGGAGGGCAGTGGAGGAGCGCGTCCTTGCCATGATGGGCACTTCCCCACAGTCCTTGCCTCCTCCGCAACGCGTGCGATCGCAGACACTTCCTAACCCACCCTCCCCCGCAAACTCTTTACCGGAAGCAGGGGCCGGGGCCAGTTGGTGGACCGCTGCGAAGAACCGACTGACGCCAACCAAAGAAAAGGAACCACTCACGCCGGCACAGCAAATTATCAAGGAAGTCAAAGCACGCGACAAGGAAAAGAAGATCACCAAGGGTAAAGACAAGGGTACATCAGATCTCAATCTCCAGCTCCCACCTGGTAGTTTTCAGCCACGCACGTCTTCTCCCACTTCCCCTAGCCCTAACAGGACGCCCGTGAGGCTGTCCCCGCAACCGGCGGCGCAGCCGCCCGTTAATCTTTCTCCAATTTCACTGCAGAGAGGCACTTCTCCCGGCGGATCACCTGCTCGTGAACAACCTCCTCTCTACGCGTCATTTACACCGTCCGGCACGTTAGATGTCCCCGGAACCCTATTAATAATTGCAAAACGCTTCGAGAAGCTCGAACGTTGGGCCGTCTCCCACGTCCGCGCGCTAGAAGAACGCATGGGCGACGTAGAACGATGGCTCGTTGAAAGAGAAAACGAGCGCGGGAAAGACAAAGAGGACGGAGGGGAGGATACGCGTTCTCCGGGGTCGGGAACGAACGGGCTTCGGGATGAAGTCACTGAGATGCAGTCACGTATCAGTGAACTCGGGCGGGAGATGGCACGACTGGCAAATTCCCCTGCCACTCTGTCGAATAATAACGAGCCACATGAACCGGAGGTGATTCATGCCAGTCCCTTCCCAGAGTCCTCACCTGGGACTGCGCAAGAATCTTTCAGGGCTCCTTCTACCTCCTCGGTTGGCGCCGCAATATTGAATGTCATGAGCACCCCCCGCCGGGTACCTTCACTGACTGCTCGCGAATCAACCAGTCCCCCGCTGGCTCGTGTGGCGTCGCATCGAACTGGAACCCGCCTCCCCTACCCAACTGGGGACTATGCCAGCCCCGAAGTCGTTTCGCCTACTCATACCCCTGCTGATTCGCCTTCTGCTAATTCCCGTCCTGCGTCGGCGATAATTTCAGGTCTTCCCCCGATTTCCAGTCCTCTTGGGACTACAATGTCAACTTCACCCCCCGCACGTGCGATGTCCCCGATGAGCGGCCTCCCTGCACCTAGCATGCAAAGTGTCCGGTATGGAAGCATCAGTCCCTCTCCCATGCCAACAGGGAGGAAACGATATACCGTTGCACTTGGTGGCCCGATTGTGGCGCCTCCAGAGGTCGAGGCGGAGTACGAACGTGAGAGAGAGAAAGCAACTGCGGGACTTTCCTCCCTCTCATCTACTACTGAGAGTAGCGAGGACGACGAGGAGGACATGATGGAAACGATTGGAAAAAAGGCTGCTTCACGAGCTCTGGCTGCGGCGAGGCTGACTAGTGGTAGTGAGTCGAACCTATATGACTCCTCTAGCCCAAGGAGTCGTGCAAGAGCACAGTCGACCTATGGCGGACCCGTGACGCAGAGCAATCAAGGCGCGGGAAAACATCGTTGGAGATCCCAGTCCACTGATTTCCGCTCTGACTCCACGCTTGGAAGTGACTCCCAAGTCACCCAGAAATTCGTGGACCCACTGATTTTAAGGCGACAGTCCAAGCCGGAAAAGACCAAGGGGACCAAACCACTGGTGGGTCCGGGTAAGAAGGTTCCTATCGGAGAGCTGGTGGCATTTTTTGACTCAGAGAGGAAGAACTAAGGAGATGTACCAGATATCTTAGCTGACCTTATACCCCCTAGCTTGCGTGTTGCTTTCGATTTTGTACTTGTCTTGCAGTCTTGTATGAACGTGTTGGTTTAGTCAGCATGGGTGTATGCTTCTGAGGAACAGACTGCCGAATCGAGCGTAATGTGATGGCGTGAAGGCTCTTCGTAGTGAGCTTATTAGTGGTGGCAGTCCCACTGCTTCCTGTACAATTGCTACAATAATCTCACTTTCTACTATTTGATAGTCTTGCCACCGGCACCGTCTCTCTTTGCATGCCTGCACTGGCGTCGCCTCCCACTGCGCGTTCTCCAGGCATGACTCCTGACAAGCCCGCAGCCAGGCGGAAGGAGGACGACGACGAAGCACGCCCGTACGTTATTGTAAGCGATATAGGCAAAGGAAGCTTTGCCACTGTATATAAAGGATACCATGAAGTGAGTGACCAGTGCCGTCCGCTCCCGTTGCTTCAGTCATGACACCCACCTCCGAATCAGGAGACCCACCACCAGGTTGCGATCAAGGCTGTTAGCAGAGAAATCCTCACGCCCAAGCTACTCGACAATCTGCAAAGCGAGATTGAGATTCTCAAGTCTTTGTCGCACCGTCATATCACAAAGCTCATCGATATCGTCGTATGTGGATCCGTTCCTCCCGCTCGTATGGGTGTGTGGCTGGAGTTTCCGTTGCATTCCGCTCGCAGACGAGGAATAGCATGTTCTGGGATTGTAGTGGTCTCCTGCCATACTCATACGAGAACACTTCTTCCCACCGCGCTCACTATACTCTTTACAGCGTGCGGAACGCAACATATATCTCATCATGGAGTACTGTTCTGGGGGAGACCTCACTAACTACATCAAGAAGCGCGGTCGAGTCGAAGGTCTAGAATATGCTCCGTTTTCAGGCGCTGCTCTCCAATATTATCCCCACCCAAAGTTGGGTGGCCTGAGTATCTTGGTCGTTCGTAGCTTCTTGCGTCAGCTAGGTGAGTCAACCCCGAGCATCAACATAGAACCGGCTTTGACCATGTAACTCATAGCCCGAGCACTCAAGTTCCTTCGAACCCGGGACCTTATGCACAGAGACATCAAGCCTCAGGTAGGGAACTGTCTTTACATTTGCTTTGAAAGGCTGATCTAGCTTTAGAATCTGCTCCTCAACCCAGCGTCGCCGGAAGAACTCGCTAAGGGTCATCCCACAGGTGTTCCAATACTCAAGATCGCAGATTTTGGTTTTGCACGATCCTTGCCAAATGCCAAGCTGGCGGAAACACTCTGTGGCTCTCCGTGCGTGCCTTGCATATCCTTGGTTGAGCCCGTTTTTAATCGAAAAAGGCGTTCATTAGATTGTATATGGCACCTGAAATTCTGAGATATGAGAAATACGATGCGAAGGCGGATCTGTGGAGTGTTGGCGCTGTGCTGTATGAAATGTGCACCGGGAAAGCTCCGTTCCGCGCTCAAAACCATGTTGAGTTGCTCAGGAGAATTGAAAGCTCTAAAGGTGTCAAGTTTCCTGACGAAGAGCAACAGTCCGCGTCAGGTTCCACCAAATCTGAAGAAGTACCCGCTGTTCCTCAAGACATTAAGGATCTCGTCCGTGCTCTGTTGAGGCGTCAACCGACGGAACGTGCAAGTTTCGAGGAATTTTTCAAGAGCGAAGCCCTCGCAAAATCCAAACTTCCGCGACCAGCACCAGATATGACGTCCCGTGCTTCGACTCTGACTACCGTTCAGAGTTCACAAGCAAACGACGACATAGACGATGTCCCCATAGGACATATTCCAGAGCATCATCGTGTGATACCTCCAGAGGTACTCGACCCGAAAGCGATGATCCCACCTAGCAAATTCCACTTCAGAAGGCGGGAGACAAACCCAGAAGAAAACATTGCGAATGTATCACCTCCACGTCCCAGGTATTTCATTTCCCGGTACTCACGATCCACCAGCTGAAAATTTGTCTTGTGACAAGCCCAATTTCAGGAAATGGTAAGAACCTTACGAATGTACCTGTCGAACCAGCTCAAGAGCCCATTAAACCGGGTGCTGATGTACCCATCCCTGTTCTTGCGAAAGGCCGATTAGGTCCAAAGCCACTATCGACTGAAGGATCTGTCATCCCAGGAGAGTCTGAAGAGGATGGGCTTATACGAAAGGAATATGTACTTGTCGGGGATGCTCGTGCATTCGAATTCAACCAAGCAGTCGATGGTGTGTGACTTTGTCCTTGACTGTTTGTCGCTCATGGTCTTTATCTGATTTTACAGAGCTCAGTTCAGTTCGGCGGCGACGGCAAATGGAACGCAACCCAGGCTCCCCTCTTCTAGATGATATATATCCTCCCGACCGACCATCTTCATCGCCTCAATCTGGATCGCCACGTTCTGCCACGAGCCACAACACGACGTTCCCACCTCCACCGCACCCTCATGCACCTCCACTCTCCTCGTCACCCTCACGTATGGCATCCAATGCTCTCAGTCGAGCGCTGAGTCTCGCGTCGCGAAAGCTTTTTGGTGTCTCGACGCCTAAGTCACCCGTATCCCCTGGTGCCGGACATTACCAGACGTCCTCACGAAGGCCGCAGATTCTTATACGATCGCCCACGGGTGAAGGTTTGAAAGAGAAAGATGGCGTATCTGTCGAACGCGATCCGATGGAAGATCAGTTATTGGCATCGTTGGAACAGCTTGCGCAAAAAGAGGACGTGTTAATGCACTGGGCTGACGAAATGTATGAATGTGTCAAAGCAGTACCGCAGAGTAGGTCACTCTGGGTCATCCTACCCATATCGGTTCTCACCATCCATCCTTCTGACAGAGCCCCTTCCCGATCCGAATAAGTTTATGCGCCGTGACGGAGAGGCGGAGAGACACGCTCAGCGGAGGCGGCATGCGGACCAGGAAGCAGAATATAACGCCGTGACGTGTGTCGCAATATACATGCTTTTGATGTCCTTTTCCCAAAAGGGCATCGACGAGCTTCGGAATTACCAAGAACATTTACGGATGCGGCACCCAGATGGCGAATTTACGGTCAGTGAGGGTTTTGACGACGGTAAGCATCCTCCATCGTTGGCAAGAGTAAGACTAAGGGTGACTCGCAGCCCTTTCCTGGTTTAAGGATCAGTTTATTAAATGCAACGATCGTGCCGCGCTTGTGAAGACCTGGTTACCTGTCCAATACGACGGACCCAAGATCTATCTCGAACAACTAGTCTACGATCGCGCACTACTACTTGTCAGTTCGTCGCGTGGGTATATGTTTGCATGTGCTAATGTCATCTTCTTTGCCCAGAGCCGAAGTGCTGCACGAAAAGAGTTGTTGGATCAAGCAGTGAGCCCCACAGAATGCGAGAAACTCTACGAGGAATCCCTCTGGTGCCTTTACACTTTGCAAGATGATCTTCAACAAGACAATCCGTTCTCGGAAGAGGATTGTACCACCATCGCCACATGTAGGCTCTCACTTTTGCATGGTTCGATATCTCACTCCTCTCCACAGGGATAACCCGTACAAAACTCCGACTTGTTCGGTGTCGAGCGAGAATGAACATGACGGCCAAAGATCGAATCAAGGATGCTCTAGCCGACCAGAACCTGCATGACGCACGGTACCCACCACCGTGGGATCCGCAAGCTGCTGAGCAGATTCAACAACAGCAACGGACATGATCATGATCATGGGTTTCATCGAGGTCCTGTGGTTGTCTGGATTTGTGTTTGTCTTATCAACTAGACGCATGGAATTGGAACTGAAGAAGTGTGTCATTATGTTTTTTTCTTTTTCTTTTTTGGACCCCCCTTTCTGAAGGAATGCTGGTCTGTATATCAAATACTCCCTGGATACGCTGTCGCTCTATACCTCACAGCTACACTTTCCATTAGTGCATGCATTCTTTGTGTCAACACTGAACCCTATATTGTGCATTTACACACTTGTACACTGTACACTCCATGTTTACACTGATATTATCATTTATTGAATATTTCTGTTCACAGCGGAGGGTGGGGAAGTGCTCTTTTGGCCCGAAAAGCTACTACCTTCTCCTTCCCCTGAAAGTGGTAGTGGCCACGTTGAGTCTTACCTCAGCTGTTCTTGTTGGCACGTTCAATACAGTAGCGCCGTATCTGTGGCTCAGAAGAGTCTGAGATGTTTGATAAGCAAAGACACAAGGAATTGTCCTCTGGACTCGGCGAGGATAAGCGGACACTTCATTACAGCGGTTTGCAAAAGTATACGGAAAAACCAAATTTCAGTTTCACGCTCCGGAGACTGCCGGTGAGGACCCCGGATGCAGCCCTAGATACATTTGGTAGATAGTGTACTCTCTTGTCTCACACCTTCTGGTTTGCTGGTGCTATGTCGCAGTCTCCAGCTCTGGAAGACGAAGTCAATTTGCAAGCTTTTTCAGTCTCGCTAGCAGTCTATTCGAAGGTCAAGAAAATGGCACGAGGGAAAACGACATTCAAAGAAGAGAAGTCCACGAAAATGAAGGAGCTTCTCTTTGCTCCTGACGACTCCAACTACCTCGAATTCTTGTGCAGTATCCTCCGCAAGCATGGTCTCATGAACTATCAAGTCACTGAAAAAAAGCACTTTCTGCTCAAGTATATCCCGCCGAAGGTGAAGGGGTTTGTTTTTGTTTTCTCTCTTCCGTTCATCTTACTCCAACTTTCCCTTCAGGCAGCGGATCGGCGATGCAATCGATGTCGATAATCAAAACGACTACAGAGAAATGGTGAAGAAAGTTTCTGACGAGGCTGTGCCAGTTGTGAAGGTCTTCGTCGACATGCGACAAGTTGAGAAGCTTCCGCAGGTCTCACAGGCAGCTGGCTCCGGCTCTGGGAACGACTCAGAGCACACCACTGATGGCGATACGGTATGTATACTCATCTCCCATTGACTATGGCTAACAGCATAATTACAGGAGAGTCCTACCCATACGAAGAAAGCAGATCTCGATCAACGTCTCGCTCGATGGTGTTTGAAGTTGGAAAAGATGTATAGGAATGAACACGATGAAGGTCTCACATATGTTGGCCCCCTTGGAGCGATCCCCCTGACTCCTGCTATGATTCGTGATTGGTGTCTCGCACTGGTACATTTTTGGGCTGCACCGTGAATAACTAAACCAATGGTTGTATCATTAGGAGGATGGACAAGCAATGATTAGTGTCCCACCCAACATCCCATTGTTTGACCCAGCAAATAAAGCACTGGCCCTCCACCCTGCACGCAAGGCCCCAGTTCATTCACCGTCGCCATCCGTCAATGTCAACTCCCTGACGTCAGTGCTTCTACTCCAGACGCTCACCCAATCCTGTTATGCCTCGACACAGCGCCTTCTGTTTCCGGGCTGGAGCTCTGGTTACGTGCCTTCGGTCTGCCCACCCTCGTCATTCTTGGCTGCTCCATTGTTGCATTCCTCATCAGGATGCGTGTTATACTCAAGAACTGGCCATCCGGCCTTTATCTTTGGTAATCGACTTCCAGTCGGTTACGCTTCCCTTCTTCTGTATATGGGCTTAACCCCGTTACTGCTTTAAGCTATGCATTGCGCCTTTCAACAGGCCCAATGCCCACTGGTGTGCCCAGGTCCTGTTTCTCCTTCTATGACTCATCTTTGCCCGATGCCCATTGTACTATAGCTGCACATTGCTGCGCATTGTTGCCTTTCCGTTGCGAACCCACTTCGTGTGCTCACTCTCATTGGTTCCTAAATACAATTACGATAGGTGCCCACTTCTAGTGGGCTATGGACATTGTTTCCTTTGGGTCCCAGACCCGCTACAGTATGGTATATAGGACCCTACGATATCGCTGTAGCTCCCTAGCTTTTTGCTACCTTGCAACATGTCCCATTTATTTCCATTCTTTGGGAATACAAGTGACAATGTCCAAGGGTGCTCAAAGTCTCTACGCATCAAGGTATTCAGCTTCGTCGCTACAAAACGCTGTACCACAAACACATTACTACCAACGAAGCCTCGTCTTTGCCGCTTCCTGTTCCTATACCTTTCTTAGGTACTTCAAGGAACACGTGGCATAACAAAAGCAAAAAGCTCTAGTCGCAGCTGTGACCATTCTTTGGACATGATGCCTGCTACCCCAACAACCACGTCTCTAAATGGTCTGGCTATTCTTTAGCCTGAAGAACCTGAACAAATTCAAAAGACGTGTCAAACCATCCCTCCACCTTTTCCACTGCGCCGTATCCTTTGCCCACAATGTCGTCAAGACCACCACCACCACCTCCTCCCGAGTCTGGTATCTGGTCTTTGAATAAAGGCAAATGTTGCGCCGCTCCACAGCCCTTACCTCGCAAATACACTTCTCGAAAACCTACCGGAAGTGAATTTGAACAATGGTACCCTGACCAACCTCGGTCCCTAACTCCACCGTCCTCCCTTCGCAACCCAGCCCTTCTGGGAGCTTACCGAGAAAACGACCCGGAGTCAGAAACTGATAATGAACTGCCAACCCTCGATGACAAATCTGACCTAGGATCCGTTGTCGGAGACACCCACATTCCAGACGTTGATGAAGAAAACCTCATTTACGTTATGTCTCACACCACTGAAAGTCTAAACCTTGGATCTGGATCCGGATCTGGGCAGGAAACCGCAAAGCCCTCTACTGGCCCGATCCCGCTTTTCAATCGAGAACCGACCGCTAAGGAGATCGAAGAGATTCGTGCTAGGTTCGCTGCTGCCACCTTGGTAAAGGACAACACCGAAAGGCCTAATGGAGGCCGAGAATTTAATCTCAACAAACCCCGTGTCTATAACGGCAACCATGACCTCTTCTTTACCTGGATCATGCAGGTTAAAGGGTATTTCCAAATCAACCAACACATATATTCCACCGATCATCTCCGAATTGGGTTAACACTTTCCTTTATGATGGAAGGTTCTGCTGTGGCCTTTGCTGAAGTATACATCAATGAACACAATTGTAGCAGACGGATGTGTTACAGAGACAGCTGGGAGGAATTCGAAGCCAAACTTCGCAGAACGTTCGTTTCCAGAAATCCGGAACACAAAGCACAAATCAAACTCATAACACTATCACAAGGAAATGATCCCTTCAAAACATATGTCTCCCGCTTCCTTTCCGTCTTCAACCATACCAGATATAATGATGATAACTTCAATGGTGCCATCTTCTTCGGACAAGGTCTGAAGAAAGAAATATGCGATTGGGTCCTGGACCACAAGGAACCTACTATGGTTTCCGAATGGATCGCCTACGCTGGACAAGCCATCAGCAAAATCGAACAGAAACGAACTCTCGACAGAAGGAAAGCCACTGAACCCCACTCATGATATCACTTCCCGTCCCGACCTTCGAGAGACCCTAACACCATGGATGTTGACAAGAGACGTCCAGGAGACAAGGGAAGAAGAAGCAACGTTCGGATGGTGCGGTGTTATAACTGTGCCGAAGAAGGGCATTTCAGCAAAGACTGTCTGAAGCCAAAGAAGAAGAACGTTAAGGAAGTAGTTGCTGAAGAGAACTCCAAGGAGGATCCGAAGACCTCCGAAGAGAAGGGTTTTTAAAGGGGCGTTCTGAATTTTCCTCATACAGTTCGCCCAGCTCTAAAAATGTTTTGAGTGCCCGAGTTTCCTGTAATAGTATCGCAAACGAATCTGAAATGTGTGCTCGATCTATCTATGGAACTCTGGAGCTTCTCAACTACGACCAAACGAGGATACCGGCCACGATCGACAGTGGTGCCAAAGTAAACCTTATAGGAGCCTGGCTTGTCACTAAATTGAAGCTAAGGACCTACCTGGTCAAAAGAACATGGGACATTACCACCTTCGATGGACATGTACGGTATACCGTACGGAAGAAGGTCTTTTTAAAGTGCTGAAATATTGTCAAACCGATTCACAAGTTTCAAGTACTCTGTTACATCGGCCCGATGGAAAAAGACCACTTGATCCTGGGAATGCCGTGGCTCAGAAAAGAGATGCCAGTTGTAAACTGGCGAACACATAGGGTGGTTAGTTGGGGTGGTTCCCCAGGAGAACAACCGCCGAAGAACAAAGACGATAAACATGAGGACAAGATCGCCTCTGTAAATCGCACCACGATTTCAACACAGCTCGAGGTTAACACTGGACCCCATAAGGTCCCTGATCTCCCTAACGAATACGCCGAGTTCGCCAAGGTCTTTTCCGAAACTGATATCCTGCTACCCCACTTCCGTAAGGGGTTAGATCACGAAATAAAGACAAAGGAAGAATTTCGGAAGGACAATAAGGCGCTCATGAAGAAGGCTACCTTGTAGCCCATGTCACCTGACGAATGGAAAACTCTTGACGAATTTATTGACGAGAACCTACAATGTGGCAAAATCGTACCCTCAGACTCGCTGGTATCTGTGCCAGTGTTTTTTGTAGCAAAGAAGGATGGCACGAAACGACTAGTACAAGACTACCATTACCTCAACTCCCACACCATCCACGACTCGTATCCTCTCCCGAATATCCTGCAGATGGTGGATGAGTTATGCAGGTCCAAGTATTTCACCAAGTTCGATGTACGATGGGGGTTCACCAATGTAAGGGTAAAGCCGGAAGATCAATGGAAAGCCGCGTTCCTTACACCACGAGGCCTTTTCAAACCAATGGTAATGTTCTTTGGTCAATGCAATTCACTGCCTACCTTCCAGCAGTTCATGGATACCACGTTCACCGACCAGCTTCACAAATGACAACAATGCGGCTACATGGATGACATCGTAATCCATGCCAAAACTATTCTGGAACTGCGCAAATATGTCCGAGAGTTCCTTGCGATATGTCAACAGGAGCGACTATGCCTTAAAATCGCCAAGTGTATCTTCGAAGCGGAGGAGATTGAGTTCTTGGGAATGAAGATCTCAAAGGGGAACGTTCAAACTGTGTCTGTCAAAACGGATGCTGTAGAAAGCTGGCCGACCCCCCACAACCTGAAGGACGTAAGGTCCTTCTTGGGGTTCTGCAATTTCTACTGAAGGTTCATCCCATCCTTTTCACAACTGGCAAGACCACTCCACAACCTGTCAAAGAAGAACACTCGATGGCGCTGGGGAACCGACAAAAATGATGCCTTCCTCAAAATCAAGACATTACTATGTTCGGCACTGGTCCTTCAAATCCTGGATCACCGCAAACCATTCGCACTTTTTACAGATGCCTCCAAGGTTGGAACTGGCACAGTGTTAGCACAAAAGGGACCCGACGATGAGTGGCATCCGTGCCACTTCCTGTCAGAATCGTTAAAAGGAGCCAAACAATGGTATCAGGTCTTCGACCTCGAAATGCTCACTGTCATACACGCGTTGGATGCCTTTTGTCATTACCTAATCTCACCAGTGATGCCAATGATAATCTTTACAGATCACAAAAACCTAACGTACTGGTGACACCCTCAAAAACTTACCCCGCGACAGGCACGATGGCTTGATACTTTACAAGGCTATCCGATTGTCTTTTCGCACACACCTGGCAAACTGATGGGCGCTCCTGACGCCCTATCCCAACATCCTGACTATGGGGAGGAACCCGCCGTCACAGCTGCGGCTCTTCCCGAGGCCATGTGGCTTGATGGGGGGGTGAATTCCAATATTTCCGACACTGTCTGACCCAAACAAGTCGGTAATGCCACCATGACCTCAGATTGATGCTGCACGATGGACGAAACAAAGGTTGATCATGGTCAAAAGGGGGTTTATCTAATATCACAGGAGGTATACGATCGCGCCATGAGCGAAACGCCAAAGGACGATACGCTCTCTGAAGAAAACCCCGAAATACAAAAGGCATCGGACGGAACAAAGTGGTATAAGCAATGACTCTACGTACCCCCTAAGACCAGAAAACAGTGTTTACATGACTACCACGACCACCCTGCCACCGGACATCCAGGAGTAAAGGCGATGACTAAGAAGATGAATAGGGAAGTTTGGTGGCCTGGAATGTGGAAGTCCATTCGCGATTACGTCAAAGGTTGCCCGGTATGCCAGGCAAATAAGGTTATCACTCATCCGGTTACACCGCCTGTTACCCCAAATGACATGCCCAAAAACCCACTCCCATTCCAACAGATATCGATGGACCTCATCACCGATCTACCTGACTCAGAAGGATACAACTTGGTTCTAACCATAGTGGATCAAGGGCTTACTAAGGCAGCAGTGTTCGTGCCCACCAACAAAACCGTGGATTCAGTGGGTCTGGCCCATCTATTTCAACAATACGTCTATCAAAGATACGGACTTCCGGAAGTGGTAATCTCTGATTGTGGTCCACAATTTGCATTGGCATTTACAAGGGAGCTGTACAAATTGCTGGGAATTCGGACTAAACTTTCCTCCGCCTATCATCCACAGACAAACGGAGAAAGTGAACGAGTTAATCAAGAACTTGAAACGTACCTATGCTGTTACTGCGCGGAACTACCCAACTCCTGGGCACGAAAGTTACCTGACGCCAAATTTGCTCACAACTCCTGGATTCACTCCATACATGGGCAAACTCCGTTCTTGCTACTCTATGGCTATGACCCCTCTCCTTATCCAGCGACACACCCTACTGCTGCGCCATCAGTGGACGACTGACTCCAGTCCCTGGTGATCAATCATGACATTGCCCAGCTCAGCCACAAACGGGCACAGGATGTGATGAGATCTAGATCTAAAGGGGTATATGTTGAGCCGAAGAAGGGTGATCAGGTATGGTTAGATTCCGGCAACTTACGAACTCAGGGTCAGTCCTCAAAAGTGGAACCAAGACGCCTTGGGCCCTTCCCTGTCACCGAGGTAATTTCGCCTGTGGCCATCAAATTAGGACTGCTGCCCACTTGGAAGGTACACCCCATGTTTCATACGTCCCGGATCTATCCATTCACCGAAACCGCCGAATATGGCAGTGCGCCTCCCCCTCCACTTCCAGATTTAGTTGATGACGAGATAGAATGGGAAGTGGAGACAATACTCAACCACAGGAGCAAGGGGCGCAGAAAGGGACACAAGTACCTTGTTAAGTGGGTCAGTTTCCCCCATTCCTCTAACACGTGGGAGCCCGAAGAAAATATAAAGGAGCACGCTGAAGAGGTGCTCGAACAATACAAACTCGCCCGTCGCCTTAACTAAATGGCAAGCCCCTGCTCTGTAAACACCGAAAATCCTGGCTCCGATTATTTCGACTATGACGACTCTACGCTCGCCTCCTGCCTCGCAGACAACTACATGGAGATCTCCGCACCCTCTCCTGCGCACTCCCCCTCTGGCTCATTTCCCCTCCCATGGGAGTTACTCAGCCACCTGTTCTCTGGAGCTCCATCATCCACAGACAACGAGACTTCCACATCATGTGAACCTGTTTCTAACACCTCCGACTTCCGCCCTCTCAGAGGGCTCACGATATGAAGAACGAAACCCAACAAGGGCAAGGCCCGTCACCGACCCCCTACACCAATGCCAACTGTCCCCCTCATTGATTGACTGTCAGCCATGCCCTACAACGATGAACCTCCCCACGGTCAATCCAGCTCTCCCCGACCGCTACCCGCTTTACCCATCACCGGAACCTTATCATGCCAGCACTTATTGGAAGGTTCCAGGCCTTCCGTCGCTCCTGAGCAACCAACCTCTTCCGCCACCGTCGTGGAACCCACGACAGCACAGTTCTTCGACTATTGTTGGTTGCTTACGAAATACAACCCAGGGGACCCACTTGTCGGGGTCACACGAGAACAGGAGCAACGTCTATGGCTGCTGTGTCAGATCTTCTGAGGATCAGATGTAGTAGCTTCGTATGTCCCGAAATTCCTCGATGTCACGCTTAAAACCCCCAATTCCACTGGTAATGCCACCTTCCTCGAGAACACCCTTCGCGCGGCCATTTCCACAATGGGAGAAGTCCAATACGACATCGTTCAGATCCTACATCAGGATCTGGGGCCGCTCATCACTAGTTCCTTTCGCCACGCAACAGCTGATAGACCCGGAAGAACCAGTTTGGATGTCTTATGCCAAGTGGCTGCTGCTGCAGAGAGAGGAGGATCGGGGTTTCATAAGGTACACTCAACACCGCCCCCTGAGTGGGGTTCCTTCCAGACATCACCATGGACCGCCCCTAACGCCCCAGGAGACTGAATGGTTGTCGGAGTTGACCCTTCAAGGTTATCTGTCCCTCTTGTTAAGGTCGAGACGCCTCCTCCGACCTCAGAATCAGAGGAACGAACGAAAACAAGGATCTTCCAACAAGCCACCGCCGTTTTAGCGAGCCACTCTACCACCGACGCCACCGTCTTCGATTGGGAAACCTTTCTTGACAAGTCATGTGAAAGTGCTTGGGGTATCGCCGATCAGAAGCCCTATAACACAATTCACACGCTAAGTTCCTTTCCCACAGCTCCTTTTATCGTCGTCGAACTCGAAGATAAATTGTGCTTCTACCTCGGTGGTCGTATCCAGGTCCCATCTGACCACCCCCTCCACGCTTATGCTTGCTACAACTGTGGCTATATTGGCCATTGGTCCTGTGGCCATGGGGCAGGTTCTCGCTGGATGGATCCTCAACATGCAGCTGCTGTCTACCCGTTCACTCCTCCCATGTCCCAACCGCCACATCCCGATCCCTCGCCTCCCGTCACGACCGCTTCCGGTCGTCGTTCGACCTTGCCGCGTACCCTCCGCACTCGTCGACCAGGAGCTCGACATGCTTGAAGGGGGGGTGATATTATGCCTCGACACAGCGCCTTCCGTTTCCAGGCTGGAGCTCTGGTTACGCACCTTCGGTCTGCCCACCCTCGTTGTTCTCGGCTGCTCCATCGTTGCATTCCTCATCGGGATGCACATTATACTCAAGAACCGGCCATCCAGCCTTTATCTTTGGTAATCAACTTCCAGTCGGTTACACTTCCCTTCTTCCGTATATGGGCTTAACCCCATTACCGCTTTAAGCTATGCATTGTGCCTTTCAACAGGCCCAATGCCCACTGGTGTGCCCAGGTCCCATTTCTCCTTCTATGACTCATCTTTGCCCAATGCCCATTGTACTATAGCTGCGCATTGCTGTGCATTGTTGCCTTTCCATCGTGAACCCACTTCGTGTGCTCGCTCTCATTGGTTCCTAAATACAATTATGATAGGTGCCCACTTCTAGTGGGCTATGGACATTGTTTCCTTTGGGTCCCAGACCCGCTACAGTATGGTATATAGGACCCTACGATATCGCTGTAGCTCCCTAGCTTTTTGCTACCTTGCAATATGTCCCATTTATTTCCATTCTTTGGGAATACAAGTGACAATGTCCAAGGGTGCTCAAAGTCTCTACGCATCAAGGTATTCAGCTTCGTCGCTACAAAATGCTGTACCACAAACACGTTACTACCAACGAAGCCTCGTCTTTGCCGCTTCCTGTTCCTATACCTTTCTTAGGTACTTTGAGGAACACGCAGCATAACAAATCCGGACTTCTTACCGGCCAGTCGGCAGTGCCTCCGAGTTCTACCATTCCACACACCCCTACTCGATGTCAGGAAGCTACCACGTCATCTCCACCCATCCCTTCTCCATTGCAACTTACGCATTTTCTCCAGTATGCTGAGACGAACCTCGGCATTCGATACGCTTCATCATACAAGTCTGTATTTGAATTGCACGGGATTGGACTGGATATTCTACAGGATGTGGATGACAAGTTTCTCTCTGACATGGGCATCTCTGCTGGTGATGCAATCTGCCTGAAGAAAGGAAGCACTGCATGGTGGAATGGCCCTGATGCAAAGCGCAAGAGGAGCAACACGTCTGCTTCAGCCTCAGCTCCAGAAACTCAAGGCCCCCCTCCCAAGAAACGAGTCTCATATGACAAGCGCTATCACAACGGGGGTGGCTGTCATTTCAGTGGCTCTCCCATGCGGAAGGATGACAATGGTGCTGGTGAGCCTCCGGTCCATGACTACGACCTTTTTTACTTCTGCGATACGCAGAAGCAGTGGCTGCCAGTTCCAGCTGGGTACGTTGTTGATGACGAGGAGGATCAGTAGCTAATCACAATCACTATCATACTTTGTGCTGTGCCCACTTTTTTTTTCTTCTCACTTCCACCCTTCTCAGTTTCATGATGTCATAGCGTAGTTGGCACATGAAATCCGTCTTTTCTGAAATAATTGTGGACACGAAACAACATTGATTGCAAACATTGTACAGGAGGGGGGAGTTGAAATACATCAAGTAATATATCCAGAAGCCCGGAAATAACCCTCAGCTTTGTCAGGCATGATGCTCTGACAGGCATGGACTATGGACATCAAAGGCGAGTTGCGGGAATGACGGCGGAGGTAAGATTTGATGACAGAGAAAGCTTGTTTGATTGGATTGTAATCTGGTGAGTACGCCGGGAGATAGATGAGTCTGCAAACTAGAAAAATACTTAGTGTCGTTCGATACCTAGGCTGGCTGCGACTTACGATTTTCCTCCTCCACTAAATGACAGACTTCATCACCATGATGGATGCGGTAGTTATCCATCACAAGGATGCTGCACGGGCTGGGATACGGATTGGTGAATGGCATCTGCATAGACTGTAAAGTGATAAGAAAAAGATAAGGAATTTAGACTTACGACTTGGTCTTTGAGAAACTTGAGAAATCGCTCGGTATCGACTGGACCTTCTACGATGTCATACACTGCAAGCATTTCACAATTTTTCTTGCCAAAATATGTTGAAAAAATGGAAAGAAGAGATACTCTTTTATTTGGGCTGTGTTCACATAAAAAATGCAAATATAATATTTTGTTTTCTTTGTCTTTTCTGTGCAAAAAAATGAATTGATGGTAGTGCTGATTAGCTTCTATGCTAATGGGTATTACCATCAATCAATGTTTTGTGGAAAGTCATGCAAAGAAAAGAAAGTATTATTTTTGCCTTTTCTCTTTGAAAACAGCTGTCAAAAAAGAGTATCACTTTCTTCAATTTTTTCAGCATGTTTTCTGAACAATAATTGTGAAATGCTTGCAGTGATAGGCAATAATTCCATCAAGGGTAAGAACTGGAATGATAGAGTAGCGTGTCCCACGAACAAACCACCTCCAACTAACACAACGAACACCCCGCAGCAAACGCCTGTATTTCCTGAATACCGTACGCTCATCCTTCGCAGCCTCGTCGATGAACATCAGCATGTTCGCATCCGGTACTTCTTTGCCAATCTGGTTCATGTACATGGCTCGCAATAGCTTGTTCCATTCGTAAGCACGCACAGAGATGATTTTTCGAGTAACACCTTATTGCGCAGAGGATTGTGGACTCAAGGGCAATATGGCAGAGCACTTGCCTTTAGGTTTCAGTTGGTTGTTGGTCTTGGTAGGGAGGAACGTAGTTCTGAGAGAGGATGATATAGAGTGAGCTCTGTATTCCACTTGTTTTTTTACATCCTGTGGTGTATCCTACAGGGTATATATACCTCTATGGTGCGCACGGACCAGGTGTGTCTGCACCTACGATAAGAACTACTATATTTGTAAGTAAGAGGACCTTCCATATAGGTACGTCTCTTGTCTTTCTACTAGGAACGTGTCAACCGGTAATCTGGGAGAATAGAACATATCAGAATAGTATGGAACAACTATTCTTAGAACAACAATCACATGCTTGACAATGATAACCGGTTACAGGTAATCAATGTTTCCAACACTCCCCCTCGCTCTAGATAGGTTGATTAATCAATCCTAATGACGAGCGATTTTCTTCAAATTTTTGCCAGGTTAAGGACTTGGTTAATCCATCAGCCCTTTGTCGAGTAGTATTGACGTATTCAATGGCGAATAATCCTTCTTCAACACATTCACGGACAAAGTGCCACTGAATGTCAATATGTTTTGAACGTCCATCTGAGACTGGGTTTTCAGCGATGAAGCGTGCACCCATATTATCACAGTAGAGGATAGTTTTATCCATCTTGAAGGACAATTCGTTGAAGAGCATATCGAGCCATTTAATTTGCCTGGCAGAATCGCACATCGCCATATATTCTGCTTCCATAGAGGAGAGAGCGATAGTCTTTTGCTTTCGGGATCTCCACGAAATAAGGGAGTTGCCATAATACATGGCATAGCCGGTAGTTGAATGACGAGTATCTTTATTTGAGGCCCAATCGGAATCTGCAAAACCATAAATTCTGGCTTCGTTTCCATAGTAGTGAAGGCAGAGGTTCGAAGTGGATGCCACATAACGAACTATATGTAATGCCTGTTTCAAATGAAGATCGGTTGGATTTGACATATATTGCGACATTCGGATGACCGAGAAAGCAATATCTGGTCTGGTTCCTAGAGCCATATATAATAGCGATCCTATAACCGATTGAAAGCGGGAGCGAAGCTGAGAATTTGACTGGTATTTTTCTGGAGCTTTCTCAGGAATATATCCAGAGGGTAAAGGGGTGCGAACAGACGTCGCGTGCTCCATTCCGAATCGTTTAACGACCTTTTGAACATATGGGATTTGGTCCAACCAAATTTCATTGGTTCGGCGATTTCTTGTTATCTGGATTCCAAGATACTCTTTCACTTCACCTAGGTCTCTAGACTCCCATGTTTTCATAAACTCGTCTTTCTTTTTCTTGAGTAAATTCTTGTGTGAGGCAAGGAAAAGGCCATCGTCAACATACACCAAGAATATTACTGTTCCAGCTTTTGATTGGTAATGATATACACTGGCATCGACTTTTGATCGGAGGAAACCCATCCGAAGGAGTGACTGGTGTAGTTCTTTGTTCCACGAGAGTGCTGCTTGCTTTAAGCCATACAAGGCTCACAGCAACCGATAAACTTTGTGCTCTTGACCTTTGACTTTAAATCCTTCCGGTTGTTCCATATAAATCTCCTCATCTAGCTTGCCGTATAAAAAGGCAGTTTTCACGTCTAATGCTTCCATTTCCCAATTTCGCTGCGCTGCGTGAGCTAGGAGGATTCGCACTGTTTCAAAGCGTGCGACCGGGGAAAAGGTGTCTTCGAAGTCTATCCCATACTCTTGAGTAAAGCCTTTTGCTACTAATCTGGCTTTGTGACGACCGTCGCTTTTAATAGCGTAGACCCATCTTGATTTGACCAATTTACGTCCTGGAGGAGGATCCACAAGTGTCCAAACTTTTCGTTCTTCGATTGATTTAATTTCATCCTTCATGGCGTCAAACCAAAGGGTTTGTTCAGCTTTCGGGAGTTTGAGGACATCCCTAAACTGTTCCGGAGCTTGTTTAACTCGCGCAGCTAATAATATCACGAATGAGGCTTCTTTTGTCTCATCGGTTTGTTCTTCCGGAAAACGCGAAGGTCCTGCTTCAGGTTGTTGTGCTTCCTCTGTTGTTGATGGCGGATCCCGCTGAGGATGTTTTTGTTTGATAGCTTGAATGCTATCTTCAACCATTTTATGTATAGCATCTCGTTTTTCTCGAATCTCCTTTTCAATTTCGACCGGATCTCTTCGTTCTCCATAAACATTTCCGGGTCGTCGTGGAGGAATTCTTATTCGAGGAACTCGTGGATTCTCACAAGCGACAACGAGAGGTCTTCTTGGTTCAGCAGGTACATTGAAAGGTCTATGAGGATGTTGCACCCATTCATCTCTTATTTGTGGTGCATTTCGATCAGTACGCGGATTTGCCCTTGGTGGGAAGTCCCTTGGTGGTTCATGCGGATTTCCAGCATCCTGGTCACCATCACCATTATTCCGCGGTGGGTCATTATTATTGTTTGGAGTTTGTGGTCGAGATTGGAGTCTCTCGTCCATTGGCTGATCAGGCCCATTATCCATCCAATCATCGTTGGTAGGTACGTTAGTTTGTATTGGTTCTTGGTTCGTCACAGGGATAAGGTCTGAGTTATCGGATTTGTGTTCCTTTCCTAAATCCATACTACAAAAAGGAAAAACTTCTTCGGCAAACTTTGCAGTTCGTGCAATTACAACTTTCTGGCCATGTAGGAATCGATATCCTTTTGTATTTGGTTCATAGCCAAGGAAAACCATTTCCAAGGCATGTGGTTCCAATTTGTCCTTTCGTTGATCTTTGGGAATCCATACATAGGCTAAACATCCAAAGACTCGGAAGTATGATATGTCAGGGATCTTGCCTAAGAACAGTTCGCACGGTGTCTTCCAAAGGGATCTCCTCAATGGAGTGTGGTTGTAAACATGTAAAGCAGTGTCGAAGGCAAAGTTCCAATATCGTTTTGGTACACAGGCATGGTGACGGATCGATCCAGCCTTCTCAAGAATAGTACGATTGAAGCATTCAGCTCGACCATTTTGTTGCGGCTGATCCACAATGGATAATTCATGAACGATACCCTTGGAGTTGAGGAGCGATTTAAACTCAGTACCCATAAACTCTCCCCCTCGATCTGAACGGAAAGTCTTAAGAAGACAGCCAGTTTGTCATTCAACGATGGATAACCAATCACGAAAACGAGATAAAGTGTCGGATTTGAGTCGAAGGTAAAGGCAAAAGCCAAAAGAGGAGAAGTCATCAAGAAGGGTAAAGACATATCGTGCTCGGTAGTAAGACTCAACAGGCAGTTCGAGCAGATCGGCATGAATTAGCTCTAAGGGAGCAGAAGCTCGTTTGGAGGAGGCATGGAAGGGATCAGAAGACATTTTGCCAGAAGTGCATCCACGACAGACAGGTAAGGATTTCGCGATTAGCTCAGCAGGAAATCCGGAAACATGGCGAGAACAGTTTTTGATGACAGAAACGCCTGGATGTCCAAGGCGGTTATGCCAAAGAGTATATTGATCCAATTCGATCGTCCCTAGGTCTACGGTCTTAACGGCGCTGGAGGAATGGACAGGAACTCCATAGAACCAGTGCAACCGCGAAGTAGACAAGCATGTCGCCTTGAGGACTTCACGACCGTCGGGAGTACGAATCACCTCGTGCATTTTCGTTGCATAGCTCTTGTATCCAGACTTCAAGAGTTGATTTCATGAACATAGGCGTTTGGAGAAGTCTCCATGAATTACATCTCGTAGTGTCAGGTAGTTGTTGGATTCCAACTTTAACACAACGGTCCCCTTTCCGTATAATTTAACAGGTTCATGACCAGCGGTATGTCCAAAGGCTGGTTTAGGAAACGGCTTGTAGCTCATAAAGTCAGCGTGACAAGGGGTCACATGATTTGTGCATCCCGAGTCTAACATCCACATACAATTTTTGGATTCTTTCCTGTCAGTGTGATTGGTTTCCAAATCACAAGGGTAAGCGTCAAAAACATCATCATTGATACCATAAGAAAAGCCAGAGGCACCCTCTATTGTAGGGTCCGGTTCGTAGTCTTCAGGAAGTTGTACATATCGTACAGGTTTGGGATATCTATGCTCGGATACCGAAGCATGAAAATCTTGTAAAGACACTGTTACTCTAGGACGGTTATGCCTAGATCCCTTAACCTTTTTACAAATGCTTTGTACACATTCCATTCTCTCATCAACAGTGCCATGTGTGGTGGTATTTTCCATTCCACCTCCGGATCTATTAACACCAGGATCGGTGTGGGAGGACTCATTGATTCGGTTTCCGAAGTCAGCAGATGTCCATCTCCTCCTCTCCATAGTTTGAAGACCACGTTGTGTGGCCAGATCCGGTAGTACCCGTAGACGTAGTCGGGATACTATCCGCAGGCACATTTCACATTGGCAAGGCAAATTAACAACAGTTCCAGGAAGAGCTTCATCAACATACTCAACTGTATGTGATTCTTCATTTTGAAGAACCGGGACAGGAGTTATTTCATCATTAAACTCTTCAAAGCGGGAGGCATCGTCAATGGTGTTTTGTAGATTAATATGATAAGACTCATAGCCTTGATCATATTGTCCGTCGTACTGGTCGTATTGATCAAAATCCTGGGATTCCTCAGGTTCGTCGGTGTAGTCGGCTGCAGCAAACCTGCTACGACCACGACCGCGACCACGACGAGCACGCTGTTTCCCCTTTGACTGTCCCTGAGTTTGTTGTTGTTGTTTTTGGGGAGGATACGGTGTTCCACTCCTTGGTGGAAGACCTCCTCGACCTCTAAAACTTCCTCTTCCTCTTACGTTCTGCTGCCTATCAATGTGTTGTTCTGTTGGATGGTGTCCACGGCATTTTCGGCAACGCGGTGGTTTCGAGAGACGGTTAATAAGTGGTTGTGAAGAAATCCTGGAAGAACTGGCTTCGGCATTGTTGGCTTCTAGTTTTGGCAAATTAGATTGCCCGGTACGATGTGACGCTAATTCTTTTAGTCTTGGAACGACGTCTGCCATTTTGAGATTTGGGTTTTAACCGAGGATAAAATATTTGTGGGACCAGCTCCCCATTTTTCAGTAAAAGCTCCGCAAAGCATCATACACTGGACTGGTTCGGATAAAGTTATGTTCTGGGTGGCAAGCGACCCAAGTATCATATTTACTTCTGCGAGTTTGGATCCCAAATCGTCAGAAGGATTGATTCGAATCTTGAGAAGTCTCAAGAAGTCCATGTAAGCTGAGACTGCAGTGGGGGCTCCATAGGAGGCTTGTAAGGTGGTCCACATTTCGTAAGTGGTATCTTTGTTTTCCAAAGATACAGATATAACAGGGTCACAATATAATAAGATTGTGCCCATTCCTCGGCTATTTTTTGTATCCCAAGCTTTTACAGCAGCGGCATTTGCGGCTACTGCTCGGTCAGGACAGGTTTCCAGTCCATTTACGACGTTCCAGACATCAAGAGTCAGGAAATATCCTTTTATCATGGCTTTCCAGGAGGAATAATTAGAGCCATTAAGACGTGGGATGTTTTTGGAGGCTGAAACTTCCTTTTGATCGGCCATAGTAAAACTAGAAGAATTCTAGAATTAGTATGTCGTCAAGAACCTGATCGCTAGCAGTGGTTTCCAGAGCTGCGTGACGGAAGGACTGTCGTTGGCGTTGTGAAGGCCTTTTTCTCTGCTTTTTCTGGTTTCCAGAAGACTGTGGGTTAAGTTTCTTTGGTGGAGTTGAGTTCCCTTTTCTAGTATAGCACCTCTTGTCCAAGTTCAGCTTTTCGAAGTTAAGAAAGTCTAACTCTTCGAAATAGTGGTATGCCAACAAATGTGGATATCCAATTTCATGAAGCGAATAAGTTACTCGTTCATCTCTCAATGCTACACCTCCATGGATTCCAATGGAGTATGGGAGAATGAACTGACTATATCGCTGATTTTTGTGGCACATAAGCTGAAAGACATTTATAAAGGGCATATCTTTTACATCGCTAAAATGATATCCTGTTCATCCGTATCCAGCATATGGTTCAGGATAATTTCCTGGCAGCGGATAGACTCTTGGCAGCACGATTCGCATGTGCTCGCTGACGACGTCTCGAATAGAGTCCTCTGGAGGGCCGAGAGAACAAATCCTTTCCATCACCTTTGTCCATTTCTCGTTGTAAATCCAATAAAACTGTCGACTTGCTGGGCCATAGGACCCAACGCGTAATTCTGCCATCAGATCTCCAATTAAGTTGCTGAGATTCTTCGTCATACTATACTTTCCGCTCCAGATAGATACTGTTTTTGAGATCTTGCAGGGATAATACGACCCTAGGATCTCTTCGCTGTTCACCGTTTTTTGTCCGACTCTGGAGATATCCGGGAGTGCACTCGAGGGTTGTCTTATCGGAATTCCAAGATCCTCGGAAAGTGCGTTCCAGATGGCGGTTCCAAACCCAAAGAGAGGGGATGAATCCGGCAAAGTCCTGGAAATTGTAGAACGGGTGGACTCTTCCTTTAAAGTAGAAGAAGATGTCGTTTGTGAGCGTGAAAGCGGGAACGGTATGGATGGATGGATCTTCATATGTAAACGATGGAATATCTACACCATTAAAATTAGCGATGGCATGCGGGGTTGACGCGGGAGAAAGTTTAGGAAGGCAGTCGACAAGGTAAGAATGGAACGACACGTGTATGCGCGGGTCGTAGAAAGGTGAGGAGAAGTCGTAGTCATCTGGTCTTTTTAGAACCGACCAAGAATATTCCATAGCGATAGCAGGGACGACGGAGTTTTGCGATGGTGTTCGTAAAAAGAAGGGTTTCTCATGGTCTCCATAGGCTACACGTTTCCAGTGGTTGGCTTTTTCATGGTAAAGGGCTTCGGTATATCCTACTATATGCTTGATGTACCTTGCGTGTGAATACTCTTCCGTCGTACTCACTTTCTCTAAAGCGATGGCGGTCTCACGCTCAACCGCAATAGGGAAAGGTCAGGAAGGTAACACAGGCTTGGTAACAAGTGCGTTCCGGTTGACAACGACAGCGGACATCTGGATACCAGGATGTGCATCAGATAATGAACTCGAGAGGAGATGATGAAAAGGACGTGACTACAAGAGATCGAACTTGGCTAACCGGTTCGGATCCTCGTCATCCCCATCAGGAGTCGAAGGAAGAAGCTCTAGGAGGTCATTAGGGCGGCCTCCGAGCAAATCAGGAGCAACCGGATTCTCATGATAAGCACTAGGCCCAATGAGACGTTGGGGCCAGTCCACGTAATGTTCGTGAACATTTATTTCCCTTTGATTAATGGGAAGATCAAGCATATAGGGTGGAGGAGATAAAGGATACCGAGGGACTGGATCAAGATCAGCTTGATAATCCAGGTCCCGAAACTCATGTGCTTCGTAGGAAGGCGGGTTAATCCGAGGAGGTTCCAGAGTTCTGGTCTCAACAAGGACACCAACACGAATGCGCACTTGACGATAGCACCCCAAGAGAATACGATATTCCTGATAGGAGGAATATATGCCATGCCACGTAGGGATGCCTAAAAAAGTACCCCACATTACAGTAGACAAAACCAGCGCGAGATTAAAAGGACCTCCGACCACATTAACGACATAGACCGCCTGACAAACGCCTAGAATGAATGAAAGCATCAAGGTGGCCAACGCCCAACCTAGCGCTTCAGGTCCGTTCAACGGCATAGTCAATGACGAACGTCTTCCTCAATGATCTATTGTCCGTTAGACGACAAGCACCCGATTACGCGGGGCTCATAACCTATTGCGCAGAGGATTGTGGACTCAAGGGCAATATGGCAGAGCACTTGCCTTTAGGTTTCAGTTGGTTGTTGGTCTTGGTAGGGAGGAACGTAGTTCTGAGAGAGGATGATATAGAGTGAGCTCTGTATTCCGCTTGTTTTTTTTACATCCTGTGGTGTATCCTACAGGGTATATATACCTCTATGGTGTGCACGGACCAGGTGTGTCTGCACCTACGATAAGAACTACTATATTTGTAAGTAAGAGGACCTTCCATATAGGTACGTCTCTTGTCTTTCTACTAGGAACGTGTCAACCAGTAATCCGGGAGAATAGAACATATCAGAATAGTATGGAACAACTATTCTTAGAACAACAATCACATGCTTGACAACGATAACCGGTTATGGGTAATCAATGTTTCCAACACACCTAGACGTTGGAGGGTGCGGGAAAGTGTTGAGAGGGTCACCTGGATGTTGCGCTTGAGCTGCAGCTCGCTCTGCAGTTCATTGAGGTAGATGGATCTATGGTGGTCAACAATGGCAGATAGGAAAGCATAGTCATCTTGATTGAGAGAACGAGGGCAACCGACTACACATGAGTACTTGTGAGGATTTCCGATGGAACCGAATCGCTGATACTGCTTGAGGACACTGTAAACCATGCTTTTCTGGATACCGAGGACGTGGCAGATGTTCTTCACAGAGTACCCCTCATGGCGGAGGATGGGGATACGGCATTTTAGGTCGTCTGAGACAACCCTTTGAGGCATTGAAGGCGGCGAGTTTTTTATCAGCAGATCAGTAGTACTGCAATGTTCAACAAGAAGTATTTTGGTATATTTGCCCCACCAGCGCCAACTACTAACATTGTCTACTAAATGTATCTAGGGCTGCATCCGGGGTCCTCACCGGCAGTCTCCGGAGCGTGAAACTGAAATTTGGTTTTTCCGTATACTTTTGCAAACCGCTGTAAATGATCCGGTCCGTCACGGTCCGCCACACCGGTGAAAGAGCGGTCACGTGACGCGTTACCAGCCATGTTTCTACGATTGTCGCGCTGAGCCCGGCACTGGTGCGCAATCATGAAAGTTCCCGACATGAGGCGTAGATACACGCCGGAAGAAAAGCAGCAGCTCGTAAAAAACCTAGACATCGAAGGTATATCGCTTTCAAACACTATAACTCATCTCTCACGACGACGCGCCTGCGCATCTCAGTCGAACACCGCGTTCGCCAGTTGGAGGAATGGCTGGCAGCCGCCCTGACGAACTTCAAACTTCATCAGGAAGGCTTGATCTCTCGCATACCGAAGCTGGTGCGCAGCGTTAAGATGGGCGATTTTGCGGACAAGTACGATGGGGACGTCCAAGCGTGTTTGCGTGGACTTCAGAGAGAACGGCTGGGCAATACGGAGGAACTGGAGATCGACCGGGAGACTCGAAAGCGGAAATGGGCGGCTGCTTTGGAGGAATCGGAGGCTTCAGGCTCGGGGACCGGGGCCAATGACAATGAACCACCCCGGGCACTCAAAAGCGGTGTGTTGTACTTGTGTACTGTCTTTGCTCAAGCCCAATGACGCTGATCTACAAGCACGTGTGGCGGTAGCCACTCCGAGGAAGAAGGGCGCTTCTTCCAATCCTTTCTCAGCCGCCAACACACCTGGAACGGTACGTCAATTGCTATAACCAGTCTCTTCTTGCATGATTACCCATTCCGTTCGTGCCGATACGAATCGTCAGTCCCGAAATCCTATCCGTGTCCAGCCCTCACCCAGTCCGCACAAGTTGGGTAAACCCCCACCATTCGTTCCTGTTCGCAGCACGTCACCTTCCAAACTTACGAACGGTACTACACACCATCAACCGCAGCGCTCGCGAATGCCATCCAGTGCAACATTTAACCCGACTATGCCAACCCAGGCACCAACTTATCCCGCTTTAAGAGCACCCCGACGTGATGAGAGCATGCTGAGTGTTAACGGCTCGCCTCTGGCTAATCCATATACCCTTGGTCTTGGCTGGTTTTCCGGAAGTGGCGAGGAGGATGGCGGGGTTAATGCGGCGAGCGGCTCGGCACCATCCAAGGACAAGGGAATCAGCAACGAAAAAGCGACCGGAAAATCAAAAGGACTCAAACGTGTCAACAGCATCATTATACGCCGTGACCCCTCTGTTGTGCTTGCCGGGTCATCAGAACGCTCAAGTCTTAGTCTACAGTCGCACTCGCGCACAAATTCTCAGAGCACTACTCATTCCCGGAGTAACTCTCGTACACAACCTTTTGTTCCCGAGTCCGGTGCTACTGTCGCATCTCAAGTAGACCCTACTCCCCATCCTTACATGGCACTATCTTCGACTTCGGCGTCAGCTCTGGTATCGCTACCTACGAAAGACGGGCATCTTCTCGAGTTTGACCCGCTTAATACTTCCCCAAGTGCTCTGGATGCACTGGTAGGAATCACGGATAGCGCGAAGAAAGAGGCACGCGAAGAGATGGCACGACTCGTGAAGGAAGCAGTGCGAAAATGGGCTATCGAATAGTGCATGATGTGCCGTTTTTGCTTCGTTGATATCCTCTAGAATCGCTTATTCCCCTCTGCTGCAGCTGTTTTCCGTGACTTGTTATCTCTATTTATTGTCGTCGTTATACATGCATACATGGCTACCCTTGCCAATATGACAACCTTGCATGATAGTTCCAAATTATTTTGGAGTTCTGGGCATTCGACGAGTTATCAAAGTACGCGCTTATGTAAGCTGATCTTTGACTTTGAATGCATTTGTGATCTAGAAGACCTTTGATGATGAAGCATCTATACATCAATCCCCATAGCTCTCCTGGGAATTGATTCATAGATATCGATACATCATGATCAATCACTTGATATTGGTATCTCTGTTCGTTACTTGTCTTTCTTGCTGGAGGGCCTTTCCAATGTGCTTGGCTTCCTTCACCCTATAGGTGCACTGACGTCGAGGGATTATAAATGAGAGCCTCGACTCCGCGCCGCGTGACAGTAGTAACTTACGAAATGGTGGTCTCGGGATTCTTGCGCTGGCCAGGTTTAAACTCTCACAGACAACTGCAATTGTTATGGTGCATACAAATCATTCGCCGAGCGTATTAATTACGACCTCTACCAGGCGGATCTCCGAATCCTCGAAGACGTAAATCGACCTAATAAATTGCCTCCTGACCTACTCTTATCAGATCTGTTACGGTGGCTCGATGTTTCCGACGGTATACGTATTGCTTGTATCACACCATCAGGTTCAGATCCTGTGCGCGACCTGACGTATACCTATAATGCCCCGTCTGCAATGGCTCTCCAGTGATCCAAACGTGAACATTGAACCTGAAAGGACGCGAACATTTCTAACTACTACTAGATCCGCTGGCTGCGAACGTACCACAAATACGGTTGATTCAAACATGTAGCACAGGCCCTTCGCTGCCGTAGATAGGATCTGTGTTAAACCACTCCAGATCCTTGATCTTCTTGATCTTGTCCTTTTCGTCCGCCTTTCCGTAACACATATCCCAGTCCTTGCCCACCGGATAGCTCCCGACCATCAAGAAACTGCTCTCGGTCTCTTCCAGTAGCCTGTGCGCAACACCGGCCGGAACGATAAAAACATCCCCCTGTCCGGCAACGATTTCAACTCTTCCTGGGTTCTCTTCTCCACCAAAGCACAGCTTAGCCCGTCCAGATACGATGCAGAGGACCTCATGAGTTGTACTGTGGAAGTGAGAGACCTTGTACATGGTATACCGCCACTGCGGGACAACTACACCCCTCGAGAGGAGATGCGACTCGATTGCGGAAGGAGATGGATTTGGGAAGCATTCGTGGTAGATTAGCAGAGGGCGATGTTGAATGGAGGTGTTTGGGTAAAAGTTAAACTTCGGAATTTGGTACTGGGACACTCGCAGCGACGTTAGTGGTGTGAGGGATGATGATGACATGGTCGTCGGACTTGAAAGCTTGACCGTGAGGGTCATCGACTCATCGGTGACCGCTCCGAGGGTACACATGTGACGTCATAATTGATGGCGGCACCAAACAACTCCTTTGCACTTGCTCATCCATAACAAACCTAGCCTGGGACAGTGATAGGAGGGAGGACTTACTACGGATAACCGACCGGGACAAGTGGAGAGAGTAACGTCAACGCCATCCGAGATATCCCGAAGCAGGGCTGGAGTCAACTTTGGCATCGCCGTGTTTAAGCGTAATAGCCGGAACATACTAGTACTTGACGCGCTCTTGCATCCCACAACCACTGCCCTTTGGCAAGCACCGAGAATGCATGCTATTCAGCGCCATGTTCAACGATGGCCACCGGTTAACCACAGAGTATGGTCTATGCGTGCCACACAGTTATTTAGCACCTCTGCGTCGAGAGACAAGCAACGTCTTGTTGTACTTGGTTCCGGATGGGGTGGATACCAAGTCCTCAGAAGCGTTGACAAGAAACGCTGGGGTGAGTTGCCTATCACCTCCGGAATTCTGGCTACTTATCGATTCCCACCTAGATGTTACTGTACTATCGCCTACAAATGCGTTCAATTTTACACCACTGCTTGCAAGCTGTGCAGTGGGAACGTTGGAGTTTCGATGTGCCGTCGAGCCTGTAGGGTGGCTTCCCTGGCTTTGCACCCATCCTTAAGCTGACGATGCTTCCAGGTCCGACGGTACTCCCCGCAAGTGGTAGGTGTACCTGAGATCTGTCCCGTCCCATTCGTCATTCCCATTTTGTAGACAGCCTACCAAGCGTGGTGTGATGCCATAGGTGAGACCAGATCACTTTCTCACTCCGTACCGTACTAACCTGATTTCTCAAAGATTTTAAGGAAAAGACGTTGACATGCGTGCGTTCCGTCAGTAGATGACTTACGTCCTGATGCACAACGTTTTCCTCCTTAGATGCCCGCCACGCCACCGCTATCATTCGAGAAATCATCAACTCCTCCGGTAGAGAAGACGACAACAGAGACGAAGTTCCCAGGCACGGGAACCCCTTTTACCCTCAAGTATGACAAACTTGTCATAGCGGTCGGCGCTTACTCACAAAGTGCGAAGTTTCCAAGCATACGTAGACTACAGACGCTCAACATTTCTTCCTCAGCTTTCAATGTTCCAGGCGTGAAGGAGTATGCCCACTTTCTTAAGGATGTACGGGATGCCCGATCCATCAGAACGCGAATCCTCGAATGTATGAATCCGCAACCATGAGGCATTTGGCGCGTGCTATAACACCCAATCCTTTACAGGTTTCGAGCAGGCAAACCAACCCATCCTTTCGGACGTCCAACGACGGAACCTGTTGCATTTCTGCATAGTGGGTAAGTGCTTTGAACACCTGCTTGGAATTTGGTTTACCATTCGACGTCTTCGGTGACGCTGTACAGGAGGTGGTCCCACTGGCGTCGAGTTCGCAGCCGAGCTGCATGACCTTCTACATGCAGAGATAGCGGAGCATTATCCTGGGCTAGCGCGCATGTCCAAGATTACCCTCTATGACGTTGCGCCTCATATTCTCGGCACGTTTGATAGATCGCTCTCGACGTAAGTCCTATCATTCTATGATATGGGACTTTGGCTCCTCGTAGTTGACAATATGCAGTTATGCAGAGGAAAAGTTCCGGCGAGATGGAATCGATATCAAGACAAAGCATCATGTTGAGAGAGTCGAGAGAGTGAGCATCTTGCGAACAAACGTAGAGTTTCTGGACTGACTTTTTTTCAGGATAAGATGATCGTCAAAGAACAGGGAGAAGGTAGGGTCATCTTCTAGTGACTGGATGTGTTCACGTTTTTCTATGCACATAGTCCCCTTTGGTTTGCTTGTCTGGAGCACGGGTCTGGCCCCGAATCCCCTGATTCAGACCATTCAATCACTGCAGAAGCATGAGAAGACCCAAAGGTCATTTTATTTCGGTTGTGCCCGGAGATTTGTTGAACATCATACATTTTAGTTTGCTAACGGATGAACATCTAAACGTGATCATGCAAGACGGAAAAGTGGTCCCAGATGTTTGGGCTATCGGAGACGCGGCGATTATCAAGACGGACATTTTACCGGCTACCGCACAGGGTGAGTTATGAGCCTCGTACAATTGAACCCCGTTCTATTGCCTTTTGCCCTGTTCTCCCTACTGTACGAACCAGCAGCTCCTGCCGGGCAGTCCCGGTAGTTGGTTACAACATGCACTTCTACCTCGGTTCCCATCACTCGTCTATTGGTCTTCCTTGAACTCGGTTGCCTTGTTATGCTGCATGACTAACAGAGTGAATCAACGTAGTGGCCAACCAAAAGGCGAACTATCTCGCCAGAAAGCTGAACAGGATCGTCCGCGGAAAGGAGCACGACAAACCTTTCGAGTTTCACAATCAAGGGAGTCTGGCATACCTTGGAGATTGGTGCGTTGTAGTCCTTTCCGCGAGCCACCCCCCTGTACCCGACCCGATGCTTTGGAACAGGAGTTGTGGTCATATCCACAATACTGATCATCGCTTGTTGTTAACAGGAAAGCCATATACGACCGGTCGAACGCCGACTCAGGCATCAAGGGGCGAGAGACTGGCAGGTTAGCATGGCTGCTGTGGAGGTCTGCATATTTCACAATGACTCTGAGTTTGAGGAATAAGTGAGTTGCCTGTCCACATGTTTCCTTCGGTGACCTCTCTCGACTCCTATTGCTAACACAGGTCTTTTTAGGATCTTGGTGCCGACATATTGGTGAGTACTAATCTCCATACCTCTTCTTGTTATCCTTCGTCTGATAAGACGGGGGGCGCTGTCCGCGAATGATCGATACCTCGACCCTTTCACTTGCTGTGTGATTGCTCCACTCGTGCACGTTTGCTCTCTTGCCTTGGTGACAGGTTCTTAAACTGTACGTCACTCGTCGGATTCTGGTTCGTCGTATGTAGGACAGCCTTGATGATTAAAATAGGGATCTTTGGACGCGATCTCAGTCGCTTCTAAAACAACAACTCGCAATCGTTCGTGTACAGTTCACGCACATGCGTATCGGGGGTGCCTGCTGCGCTACCTGAAGACGCGGCTGCGAAGCGTGCTCGTTATAGACTGTCACGCGGATCGTATCTCCCTGTCTACTGCCAAGATCCGGTTGCCTCAAATCATGCCATCTCGTGTCATTGTCCCATACTCAAACCCTGTTTTTTCATTTTTCACAAACATCCACAACGTACCAAACCACAGTCAACTACTGGTGCCGCTCACTGCAATTATCGTATTCCCACTGGGGGAGATCGTCAATATTATGTTTTACAATACACTTGGAAGTGTTCGTGCCACTAAGTGAACGTTGTATTACGCTTTACATTGATGATATGTTTCATGTTTACATCGTAGAGCTTGAGACGGCAATTTCGAGATCTGCGCAGACAGCTGTCGAACTTTTCTTCAACAATTATACGTTTGTCCGGTCAAACACATAGTAGTGAAAACAATGACAGTCACGCGTTAGCCCGGCTTATTCGTGATGAACAGTAGAGTACCTAAAGGATCCGTCGACGGATCTTGCGTTTCTTCTCTGGTGGAGGCGACTCAGGTGTGGGTGATGGCGACCTTACTGTTGTCGCAGGTTCAGGCTCTGAAACGGGCACGGCACTTGTGGTAGGTATAGGTGGGAGTGTTCGTGTTCGCGCTAGCGGGGATAATGGTGGCGCTGGCGACAGTGTTCGAGTGAGCACCGGTGGAGAGGTCGGCGCTGCTGATGTTGGTGATGCAAATGTAAGTGACGCTTTTGTTCGAAGTGCCGGTGAATACGCTGATACACTTCGTTAGCAACCACATCATGCTGCAGCCACTGAGGGACGAAGAGAAAAGGCTCACCAGCTTCTGCTGCTGTTGAGGGGCCGACGACCCTGTCTTTAACAGCTTTCGCCCCCGCCAAGAAGCCCTCCATGAAGTCGGCGTTGACACCATTTCCCCCATGGCCAGCCTCGCTCGCGAGCTCTCCTTCACTCTCAAAGCCATATCCTTGCAAATCTGCGATGAGCGCAGACCAGGCCGGCTCGACATTCTTCGAAGACTCGATCGCACCGTTGGCGGATATTCCGACGTGGGAAACATGCACGAATGAGTGAGGAGCTGGGCTCGAAATCATACATGACTTTAGCGGTGTCGTAATACTTGGTTTCGTTGGAGGTTGACTCGCAGAAGCAGGTGGGGGTTTGGACTTATTCTTGGACTTGAGTGGGTTCAAATTGGAGGGTTTCAACTGCTTCTTAGTGGAGTTGACTCGTGGGCCAAAGGCGCCAAAAACTGGAATGCAGGACGTGGGTGAACACGTGGGGGTAGACGCAAGCGAATAGAGGGGCTGGCTCACAATGGCGACGGGTCCTGTCAGTAACTTTCTTGAAGAACACGTCCGCTTCTTCATCTTCGTCGAAGCAAAAACCAAACATACGAGTCTAGGTGTGGACCATTGACCGTCAACCTGAACGACGCCGGCATAGGAGGAAACTTACGGTACCAGTGAAGTAATGGAAGAAAGGCTTATCCTTACAGTACTCAAACACTTCTGGAACAGAAAACATCCATACAACTCTGTCCGTCTTCACGTCAATAAGTCTGAACCAGTATTTTTCCTTTAGGCGTAGTCCTTGCGTGCCACCTCGGTCCGGAGGTGGCGACAACAACTGCGAAGGTATACCGGCGGGAGAACCCAATCCTCCTCCGCGATCGCGCCCAAAAACGAGGATACCCTTCAGCTTGGAGTTGGTCCAATTCAGATGTGGATTGATAAACGGGGCGTAGTACACTCTGACGGCCGCAGTGGCGATCACCTTTTGCGTGTTGAGCTCGAGAACGGAAGAGAGGTACGGGTGGCGTTGTTTATCTTCTGGCGTGAAGAACGCCGTCGCCGGTTGATGCATGTGGAGAAGAGGTCAGGATGGAAAGACAGTCGTAAGAGAACGACAACGGTGTGCAATATATCGAATGTAACGAGAATGTGCAAAAGTGGAGTGAAAACAGTCGACGGGCTTATATACAACGCGATTCGGCGCTCAGCAATTGTGTTCTGTGAAGGCAGCGTGGTCACCTCATGGACTCACCTATACCCGGTGGCACTGCCGTCCGGAAAAGGATCGATGCCATATCCATGGTCAAGGGCATGGTGGACTGTTTCTTGCAGTACGGACCACCGCCACTCCTGATGGCTCACAGCAAGCCTAGTACGGTACTCCACTAGCAGAAAGCCCGAGGGTCACTAATCCATCGTTATCGATATAATTCTGAAATCTGCCGCGTTCGACCTGACTGCGTATTTCCAAGTGGTCGTATAGCTGTGAGGAATTTGACGTCACCCACATTCATGACCTTTGACTCCGGCCAATAAATGTCCACCCCTAGGGTGAATGGTCACAAACCGAAGCCGACAAGACGTTATCACGATGCAAGCGATATCCAGCCACAAGCCCGAGTTCCACGAGGTCAGACTCAATTCTTTAGGCCCAGAACAAGGTTCTTGTCAACGTGTCCGTGTTACTTCACGAAGATAGCAATACGGAGTGTGGGATACGTAACTGGCCGACGACACGTGTCAAATTCCGAAGACAAGCATAGGTCCATCAATCACGCCTTGGCCGCGGTCATTCACGCTCATCCCGACAACAGCAAATTTGAATGGGTGGACCATGGGCATAGCGTTTCACCGGCCTGCGACAGGTAACAGCCTAAGCTGTGCCACAGCACGGGACACTGTTAACTGGCCAATTGGAGTCAGGAGGGGCTTTTACTGTAGTAGAAGTGCACATACCTACTTTGCATAATTATTGTATAATGACCGACAAATTTGCGGGTATTGGCTGTGGACTTCACGGCTCGAACCATCAGGTCCGCGTAAGTAGTTAGTCCACGAGGAGCGGCAGTGCACGGAACTGTGAACGTCTTCATAGCCCACTCGATGAATCGTCTTCCCGTCCGTGTCCTGTACACCAATCCGTGGTCATAGGACGAACATCAAATGGCGTAAACGACCCTGGCACAAATGGCGCTCCGATCTTCTTAGATTGTAGAGAAGCGGGGCCCATCTACAGCAATGATAATGAAATGAGTCACAGCGACGAACTTCGCAGAAGTAAAGTGGTGCGTTTCCATAACTGGGTCATTTCCAAGACATTTTAGGGGAAGCGCTCACGCCTCCTTAAGCCTTGATGAGGTCAAACTAAAAGTAGACGCCCCTCAAACCCAATGCCGTAAACGATGGAATCGAGGGCAAATTAAACGTCGAGACAGGCCGCCAACTCGGTTGTCTCGTAAGATAATCTTCTAATGTAAACAGACAAGGTCGCTTTTTTTTTGGCAACCCCTCGTTTCCATGAGCGAGCACGGCAATTATTCAGCTCGATCCGTCCGAGAAGCACCTTGTTAAGCCGTACCACTGAAACAGGCAGGAGCGTAAGTCGCGTGGTTGACGGTAGAATGCTGTTTAAATGGAGATTTCCGCGCGAGGAGGCCAACGAAGTGCAGTATGTGGAGGGCGTACAGGACGCCAGCTGACGTGCGCAAAGTGGGCATAGACTCTCCGAGTACGATCACATCACGAATGCAGCTTTGGAGTGTTCGTCCATGAAAGCCAACCGAGCGCCTTTCAGGACACGAAAGTTCCCGGGACAGCTCTGCATCGAGGCGTCTCCACCCCCAACAGCTGCTGGCCTAGGACGCCCATACCGGTAAGCATCCAGAACGTTGCGCAGAGATAACGAATACGCCACATCATGATAGACCTTGATGTAATCAACCGTTTCTAACTGCGCCATGTATACATATGGCAGGAAGATGTTGGGAGGAGGCAAACTCGATCCTATCGTAGTTGATGACTTGAAACAATATTGATGAAACTGGTGATAGGGGTTGTTAGCAATCTCTTCAGTGGCGTTTGAAGCGGTGCTAGCTGCGATTATCGTGTCCGAAGAAGTGGCGTGGAGAGATAGTGAAATAGGTCCTAGCTGCGTTGCCTGTTGGAGCCGTAAAAGGAAGTCCCAAAAGTCAACCAGGATCTCCTGAGTCCAAATTATCTTGTGGCGGGGGTACTGGGATACCAGAGCTATGTCGTCGGGAGATTGGACCAGGACAGCCATGCTGGCATCTTCCGATGGTACTTGTCCTCGTATAGGAATGAGCCACGAGCCCCTTCGATATTTTCTCCTCAGAAGCTCCGACACTGTTGAAGCGGTGTACGGCGAGACGGGCAACGGATGCGCCTTCGAGAAGCGCGGACATTTCTCCAGGTCAAGATCGGGGAATTTGATTGCATGGGT
Source organism: Pisolithus thermaeus (assembly GCA_024663475.1). Taxonomy (NCBI): domain Eukaryota; kingdom Fungi; phylum Basidiomycota; class Agaricomycetes; order Boletales; family Pisolithaceae; genus Pisolithus; species Pisolithus thermaeus. Next base: position 772,963 of record JANFAF010000020.1, on the reverse strand, counting down.
AGGTAGGAAGTGCGGCTGGGTGTGAGTAAAAACGACTGAAGACATCCCGGAAAAAAATAACGGCACGAACCTGAAGCACAATTTCTGCAATAGAAGACGTAACAAGTTTGGGTTTCTTCGCGGGTTGGAAGTCGAGTAGTCCAGACTCCAACGTGCGTTTCGCGCGCCTCGGAGACAATAGATCTTTTGCAGAACTGCGAATTCGTTCAGGAGAGCGGGAACGAGGGCGACCGATGGTAACTCCTCGAAAGTCCGTACTCTGAAATTCTTCAAGGCGTTGCAACGGAATACACTCGTCGCTGTCAGGCGAGGGCAAAACCCCCCATTCTAGCACATCCTCAATACCTGGCCAGTGGCCACCGCTTATAATATGCGGCGGCTTCGGGCGATACTCGTACAGTCTGTCCAAACGCGTGGTTCCTATGGGAGTTCAGCACATCGACGCATCGGCACAAACACGGGTACGTACGGAAAGCGGATTCCTGTATCCGTTGTACGGGTCTTACCCAGTTCGCATCAGAAAGCAAGGTAGATACTATGGCACGTCCCTCTTCAACCCTGGCTGCCGGTATCGAAGGTACTATATCGTCCGCACTGGCGACGAAATCATGAACTGTAACTTGCGCGTCGGATCCCATAGAAACAACCAATTCCAGTCGCTCGGAACTGCACAACGCGATCAGAACGTAGGGCGGTTGGTCATTGGCCAAGCCTAGGCGGGGGAGTGGAATGATGCTTATAGCCGAGTCGCGTCCAGGCTGACCAGGGCCACGTGTCGGCGCACAGCCACACATTTCCGACGTGCGTGACTTGATTCCTAGTGACTACTAATAACTGCAGTAATGTGTAACCGATATGACATCAATCAGAAATTTGCAAGTGCACCCGTTTCGTGTTCCACGACCAGAACTTCCCCATCTCAACGTGCTACGTCACCCGCTGGTCCATACGCAACCTTCATGGCCCAGACCCAACAAGCGGATATCATCATTATCGGAGGTGGAATAATCGGTTGTACCACTGCCTATTATCTGTCCAGGCACCCCCTGTACAACTCGGAAACCACAAAGATAACAGTGCTCGAAGCATCCGCTAACGGAGTCGCTCAAAGGGCATCTGGAAAAGCAGGAGGACTTGTCGCTAGATGGGCGTATCCCGCCGAACTCGTCGACATATCGTTCCCTGAGCACATCAGACTAGCAAAGGAACATAACGGAGTCGACAGGTGGGGTTTCCGCTTTGTAGAGTGCGGAACATGGGAAGGGGTGGGCGAGGATTTGAAACGTGACCCTGGTTCTGGAGTAGGGAAGGGCGGGAATCGGAAGAGTTTAGAGAAGACTCTTGGGGCGGAACGGATCGCACACGCAGAAGGGATTAACAAAAGGCACCCAGAGGGCTTGAATTGGATCAAGCAGGAGCTCACGGTGTCATATGCCCCAATGGACCCCACAACAGGCCTTGAGGGAACTGCTCAGGTTCATCCCTACCTCTTCACCACAAGCATGATGGAATTGGCGGCTGAAAAAGGCGTCAAGCTTCGGAGGGGAGGCGCGACTTGCATAAGCATCGAGTCAGGCAGGGTCACAGGTATCCAGTGCATGGATCCTACTGACGGGCTGGAGAAATTTATTCCGGCCACCCATGTCATCCTGGCCGCCGGTGCATGGTCCCCATTTTTATTGCCATCATTGCCGATATCTGCGACTCGCGCTCATAGTGTTACCTTCCGCCCGACGGCTGGCATAGACATCGCACCATATGTGCTCTTCACCGATATCAAATTACCGCGAGGTCTTCATGCTTCTCCGGAGATCTACGCTCGACCTGACAACGAAGTTTATGCTTGCGGCCCAGGCGACGACTCAAAGCTTCCTGGTAATGTGGACGAGGTGGAGGTTGACCAGACAGCGTGTGAAAGTATCAGGGAGCAAGTTGTGAGTATCTCACCGGAACTGAGGGAAGGTACAGTCGAGAAGCGTCAGGCGTGCTTCCTTCCCATCGTAAGCCAGAGGGGAGCTGGAGGACCCATCGTAGGTGAAGCGAAGACAGTGGCGAAGGGCCTCTACGTTGCCACTGGACACACCTGCTGGGTAACTGTCAAAATTTTGACTTAGGACATGGCAGTCTGACAACGTTGCAGGGTATCTGTAATGCGCCTGGGACTGCCAAAATTATGGCCGAACTAGTTTTGAATAGTAAAGCATTGCCACGGAAACTCAAGAGGCTGGAACCCTCGCATTTTTTGTAGATACACTTACCAAGAAAGTCGGAGTTGAGGTAAAAATCGGATAATGTAGCCGCGTGCACACATGTTGAGTCATACGGCCATCCACAGCCGCCATCAGCAAGGTTTGAAGATAGGATCGCGAGATTGTTATGAATCGGAGGGTTCTCTGGTAGAACTTACCTCAAGGCTTAGCATCCTGTTCCGAGAGACGGGGTTGTGGTCGGACCTTTGTTGTCTCCCACTACAGGCGGTGTAAACAGGACCAAAGACCCTGGATTTTGGGTCGGGCGACCGGAAAGTATAACGCTCTTGGTGGGTGAACTGCTTATTTCTCGGAAGTGAGGTAATTCCGCAGTGCTGTGTTGACCATATATAAGAGCAGCCGTAAATCATGAGATGAGAGCCTATAGAAACGTAGTTATTGGACGCCACTGTTATGACAGGGTGACCGAACTTTGCCTCGTGTTGGAAGGGTATGGGGAACTTACATGCCCCTTCTCGTGTAATGCTGACAATCGTGATGAGAGGTCGTGATCGTCGACAAGTTCTCTGGGCGTCGCGTTACGGAGGGTAAAAGGATCACGTCCGGGAAGCGATATTTGGGTAGGAGTACATACAACATGTACAATAATATACCGGAAAAGATTCCCGGCCGGACCAGTGAGCATCGAGATAGGGTCGGGCCCGACACGACTGGCATATCCGAGTATGTTGGGTTCCGGAGGGTGATTTGAGATCGACCCTGACATATGACCCTACAAAGCCAAAGCCAGTTCTCGCGGACGGCAAAAAGGCAACTAAGTGTGTGTGGACAGACTTACAGTGCCGGGTGCACTTTTTTTGTTCTTTTTTTTTTGGGTACCTAGAGTTTACCTAGCGACCGAGTCGGTTGGAAGGAAGTATTAGCGTAGGTACCACTGGCACTGGTACTGTGACTAGTATTAGCATATTCGCGGCACAACCTTCATCAACAGGTGCCGCCTGAGCGACCCTGACGGTGCCTTAAATTTTTTCCCTCTCCCGAAGTGGACCCACGCAAGAATCACCGAAGATACAGTTTATCGTAACTATAGTAATACCCACCTCGGTCAGACGACCGCTTGTTGCTTCTACAGGTATGTGCTTCCTTTCTTTTCGAGTCAAAGAGGTTCATTGCCCATTTGATTGGCATGGACTCATCCGCCGCCAAGCTGTAGTAAATATTACGGTACACCCGACCCGGTCTACCGACCCCAAGGCCCATCATACATATCAGCCTCGTGCCCTCGTGTCAACCAGTAACTATTGGACCGGCCGGTCGCCAGTCTAAAAAGGGAGACGCATTAACTTGCCCGAAATTTCACATCTCCTTTTCCCGTCTCTTCACCCGACATTTTCTACTACATAGTCATGGTGAATGTAATTGTCTTCATTCCCCTCTAACGATATCAGAATTCTGCCTTCGCCTTCGCCTGTACCCTTCAGCCATTGTCCGTTCATGATCGGTGCGTAGCATTTAAGCTCTGACGTCTTTTTCTGGATACGTCTGCCCAACCTTCTGCCGATTTCCGTGCTGATCACTACACGCCAGGTCCCTTATTTTGACGACTCCATACCTCGCTCTGCGCACCTATCAGCTATACCAGGCAGTACACCCTCATTGTCGCTCCCTTGAGTCAGTCGACTCCACCTTTATCCTCGGGGTATTGCCATCTCTTTACAACCACAAAACCAGAGGGAAATGCATCCCTCCCGCTTGTCGCACACAACACAGTGCGTTCTGTCTCCGCATGACGAGCCCCTTGAGTTCGTTCCCTGTTCCTCTGTCACTCCAGTCCCGATTCTGATGATGAAACAGCCTCCTCTGTCGTCAATTCAACGTTGCCAAGGTGACTCTTCCACCTGGCTCTCCCATCCCATCAACGATCGATATGCGAGTCATCAAAGACGCACATGTACCGTCTCACGTTCTCGCCGTCTTTGATACCCAAGAAAGCGAGCGCGGCCCTTCATTTCAACCTATCATTGTACCCATTCGTGCCGACCTCTATACTAAAGATTTCCGAAAAAATATCATCCCCCAAAGTCCTCCCGGCACCCCTTACCCAGTACCTCATTGGATTGCCAATCTTGGCGGACAATATGTAACGCTTCCTGTCGTCCCGACTTTGGTACCTCACGCGTCGTCGATACCATTGTTGTTCCTATTTGCACTGGGTCTCGAACGGCGGTCACAGCTTCTTTACTGTCGGTTGCTACCCAGCGAAGTCATCGAGGAATTCCCTGCGTTCCCCGCGATGGCCCAGTCGATGGCGCGATTGTGTGCTGATGACCAGTTGCTCAGCTACATCCGGTTCAACCAGGGACTATGGAAAAATATTCTGGCATTGGGGCCCCGTGACACCGAGTTTACCCGGGTGGTCCAGACGGCATGGAATGCGACAGTCGAAGCTCGATATATCCGGCAGCATGGTGCTGTGGCAAGGACACCAAATAGCTAGCGCCTGTTCAGGGCGCACGGTGGTGGGGCGTGGGTGCTGCTCCATTTCCCACCGATTTTTCTCACTCCCCTTCTCGTTCCACTTATGTGAAAATGGCCCTAATGATCATGACTTACAACAGCATAATTTGCATATACTGTGCTAATTTTTGTCCGTTTTTATTCCACTATTACCAGTAGCTGACATCTGATATAGACTAGTCACAAGTAATGACGGGTGTAACCATCGCGTCCGCCTATAGAAACCCCACTGCTAGTGGGAACTCGAAGGCCGAGACACATTCTTCTGTTCAGAATACAAATACATATCGTGATCATTCACCGTAATATCGCAAAGCCTCCTTGATCAATCAAATGTCCGCAGCCCGTGTTAAGACCGATTGATGAAGAAAACATGTTCACATTGTACGTACACTTGCACTCACACATCAACAGTGGTTGTCTGGGAAGGAGAACCTGGAAGTGCTATGTTTGGTGAGTTTGACCCGGGGGCTGGCAACCACAGCTGGCAGAAGCACGCAACCGTCTTCTTTCCCCTTCTTCCATATTTATGTAATTTAGCTCCCCCATTGTTGCCCCAGTTCGTCGATGCTCCTCGGTAGTCATCTTTCCATCCATCTATCGGAGGTTTTCTGACTTGCTGTGTATGCAGAGTTCACTTTATCAGGCATCCCACCATCGGCCGCGGAGGACAGTTATATTCGGCCCCGAATATTGCTTACCCCCACAAGGTGTCTCTGGGATTGAAACACAAGAGAGTATAAAGGGGCTAGAGACCCTATTTACACATTCCGGCACACGTAAAGACACTGCCATCTGAATGTCTATATCATCTAAAGTTCTACATATTACCAGATATACACCGCAATTGGCTCCCTGGCATCACTTCCGTAACGATGATGGACATCCACTGCCTTGCCCCGTATGGCTATCATCGCCCCTTCGGGTGTGTCACCCTACATGTTTTATTACACTTTGATGCAAACACAACGTCCTTGGCAAAAACAACCGGCCAGCCGCCGCAAGAAAAGAAGGGATATGTACATCTCTTTATCGTCTTATCAGTCGTCTCGGACCTCCATCGGTTCAGCGCCGTCACCCCCCGTGGCCTGACTCCTACGTCTTGCATACTCGCTCTGTCGTACCCTCATCTTCGCGCTCATCAATACGTCCCCGGACTTTGCTCCTCCACGCGACAGTCGAGTTTTACCTGAAACACCTGCACCAATACTCGACCGAGTTTTACCCCGTGATGCACTTGCACCCGCAGCGAAAGTGGTCGCCTCCGCAGCCCGCTGCGATGCCAGTCTCGCAATCACTTTGGAGCGTGAGATACGAGGTTTGCGGCCGGGCAATACTTTAGGCTTCGGCGGGATAGGAGGTTTCGACGATGACGACGCAGCCGGACCAACCTCTACGCCAGATTTGACTATACACTCTGCGGCAGCAGTCAGGGACATCGGGGGACGCATAGTCGCTGGGCTCAGTGGTTGACTAAATATCTTGCTTGTCGGTGAACGTGGCGATTGTGGACTCCAAGTACCGTTCGTAATCTGGCCAAGTGCAGGACTCGACGGCGCAGGAAGACGCGTAACGTCCTTCACTGTCTTGGTCGCGCCACCTTTGACCGAGCCAACATTTTCACTGTGAACAGAGGCGGGGTGCCGTATAGTCATCTTGGCAAGGGAACTGGCAGTAGGAGCCATGAGCGTCGAGGAGGGTCGTGTTCTCCCCGTATTCCCTGTAGGTTTTGGATGGGAGTTGGCATCAGTACCTTTCCCTCTGACACTGGTCCGTTTGCCCATCGAGGAAGTGCCGCTGGTGTTCTCGGACGTCCTGGCCCTCATCCCAAGCGAGGACACACCTACTACTGAGCCATTCCTGCTATGACCACCCTGAGAAGTGGTTGTCTTCGTGCCAGCCGCGGCTAGGGGGCTGAAAGTAGGAATAGGCGCCCGCGAAGTTCGCGAGGAAGCGGTACCCCCGGTCTCTGTGGAAGACGAAGGTAGGGCCAATGTTTGCGCTGCTGGACGCTGGGATGCTGTGTTTTCTGAAGGGACCCGCTTTGCTTGGGACATGTTGTTTAAAGGAGGGTGACCCGATGAACCAGGGACAACTGCAACTTTCTTTCCTTGAGGAATGGTACCAGGTGGCTTCACCTCTTCTTTGCGTGTCTTGGACACCGGTATTTGCGACTGTGCTGAAGAACTAGCACCGCGGTTCCAAACGCTTTGAACGATGGACTTTGCGGTAGACAAGAAACCGAATCGAGATGTCGGTTTGGTTTTTTCTAAGGCCGAAGATGTCAGTAGAAGGAGTAGGGGTAGAGGTTGCAGACTCACGAGCAGGGGGTACACGACCAGCGAGGCTCGGCCGCCCCATACTGCTCCGTCGTTTGGCTTTGTTGTATTCCAACCTCCTTCGTATAAGCTCTCGTTCTCTTTCTTTGTGCTTGCGCTCTTCTTCTTCCTTCTCCGCATCGGCATCGGGTATGATCTTATTAGTTTCACCGCTGTTGGATGGTTGAGTCTCCAACTCGACAGCTGTCTCAGTTTCGAGCCGAGGCCGCTTGGACTTGCGCCTGTGGCTGACTTCTTCCTCTTCTTCCTCATCCTCCTCATCTTCATCCTCGTCGCCAAACCCACCTGGAATGGCTTTCGCCTTTGCCGACCTACGCTCAACTTTGAGTCCACTCTTCCGCCGGCGACCAGCCCCACCGGCCTTCCGTTCTTTGATCACCAAACTCGACTTCCTCTTCTTCGACAAGATAGGCTCGGGCGCTCGGGCACGCTTCTGGGCATACTGCACGATCGACTCCATCTTGTCAAATGCCTGCTGGTGCGTCTTGTCAAAGATGGCGCTGGCACTTCCGCCAATGGCTTTATCCCCGCCCGTGATTTCAGCTTGATTAGTGTCCGCGCCTTCTGCATCACTTTGTTTCCGTCCGTTCTGAAGGACATTCATGTTCACACCATCGATACCCTCGGCAGCGAGCCGGTCATTCATCTCGTCTAGCACGGACTGCGCCGCAGATCGGAACTCTCTGTTTGACAAGTTATGTTGCGGAAGCGGCGATCCGAATATGAACGGCTCCGATCTGGAAGGTCGCGGGCGAGCAGACGCGTTCGCTGGCTTTGGAGCGGGTGAGAATATATCTTCAGGTTCCAATAATGTAGGTCTTTCGGTGGATCTGGGTACAGCGCCAGTATGGGAACGAATGGGGGTTGATTTCCTGGGCGTAGGTTTGAATGCGGGAGATGGTGCCAATACGCCAGGCATATCTATAGACATGTCTACGGGGTCGTTGTCATCAGGCTGTGCTGTTTCTTGTTTGTGGAGGTTTTCGAAACCTTGGAAAGCTGCCAGAGATGGATATATACTTTGAATTTGGGCTGCTCCAGGAGAAAACGGTGGCCATACGGGCACAGAGGAACCGCCGTTGTTATTACCACTGGGCGTGGCAGGGACGAGATCAAAGGTCGTCTCAAAGGGCGTGAGCCTCGGTGGAGACAAAACATCGGCAGGTGGCTCTACACCGGAGACGAGACGGATGGTTGTCGTGGTCGGAGCCTGGGTAATACTCAGTCTAGCATTGGCGGGCGCAGGCATGCCCCGGAGGTTCATCTGCCCTGGTATTGGGTCAATAGGCGGATGGTCTTCGGTAACAGAAGGGTTGGAGCCCTGGCTTATAGTCGCATCCTCTCCAGATAATCCAGGCATGAAATTTGAGGTTGGGTTGTCCGATTTTGAGTTGTTACGCTTAAGGCCGAGAGATGTGACTATCGACTTTAGAGACGAGGTGACACTGGGTGCTGCACAGATAATACGAGTTAAATACCCGTTGCCTCAGGAGAATTGACTGTGCAAGGACACACCTTTCCCTCCGTTCGTGCCAAACTCTCCCGCCTGCGAGTTCGAGTTGCCACCGCGGTTGCTTCTCAGCGTTTCTTCGTCTACTTCTGGGATGTCATCCATAACCACCTCCCACTGTTCGCTAGGACGAGGAATCGCAGAGGATCTTCGAAGTGTTCCCATTGAGCCATAGTCGCTCCCCTCCTCCGACTCGTCCCCCTCACTCTCCATCCCCGCTTTTGCATCCGGATTATCACTCCTCGTAGCGATGCTCAACGGATCATCGGGAGGTAACATTTTCGCGTGTTGTTGTAATCGTTCGATGAGATCTTTGTTTTTGCCGTTCGCTTTGAGCGAGTGGATCTTGCATAACTTGACGAGTTGATCGCGTTTCAACGAATGAAGCGCCGGCGAGTTGAACAGAATCTGTGTTGCGACTGACATGGCGTACCTAGGTTCATATAACAAAAAGAGAAACTGCGTCTGGTAGTTAAATGGACTTGTCGTTGTCGGTGATGTTGCTGAGGGGCTCTTGAAGCCTGGCCAAGTTCTCCGTTCGTTGTTTGGTTCAACTTGGAATCCATCCGTCGCGTCCGCGTGCACGGTCACGTGATGTTTCAAGGACAGAGTCACATGATCGTATATTGCCACCGAAGTAAGAACGAGCAAAGCTCATCGAGTCGAGTTCCGATTACACTGCATGGCCCATTAACATTGAGGATACCGTCAGACCAGTTCCCCAATAGATATGTATTGCTGTGGCGCAAGTCAGTAGTCGGGAATTCAATCTTGAAATGCGGCCAGGCATGTCTCCTTTGTTTGTTTCGTACCCGCTTTGACCTGTCTCAAATAAAAATAATAAAACGGAACCTGGACATTTCAAACAACCAGTCGCACGCATCCCCCAAACCTCACTCTCCTTCCATCCCCCATTCCAGTTTCCCCCCCGCCAAGATTCTCTGTCTTTGCTCTTCCCCTTCACTCCCTCCTCGAGGCTCGTCGTCAATTAGATGACCTACCTTGCATCGACACCAATTAGAGCTTCTACACAGGCTGGAGAATGCCAAATGCCACTTACCTCCCTCCCGCGTCGCCCTCCGGGCTACGCGGTGTGCCGATCTGATGTAGCATGGATCCTTACCTCGTAGCAGCGCGCAAGCCCATGCGACTCGCTGGCTTCTTGATTCCTTGCCACCCACCTGACCAGTCGACATGGCTAGGACGAGGTCAGAGGATAGGGCAGGCCCCTCCTCCGACACCATATCATGTCTATTTGGCGTGCAAACAGCGTGGCATGGGACGACTTCATATTCGAGCATCCAGGGTTTCAAAGTCACCTTACGATGCCATGCTATGACCCAGATGACATCCGCTTATACTGCGTTCGGATATCGTGTAGGTTAAACATATTTTCTGACACCACAGATAGCGGTTGGCATCACCGCTAACCTAAGCCGACACTACAGATAATGGTTGGCATCATCGCAAACCTACAAGCAGGACCGGGTCACTGCCTCACCCCTCCAAGGTAAGCGCGTAGTTACTCACCAAGGTTCACATAGCAGCCAGCCAACAGCGCCAGGGATGTATACAACCTTCGCCTGAGCAGTATCGTGTTACAACCTAAATTCCTCCTTGCTACGAGGTAATCCATTGCTCACAGGATCTAACGACTCGGAACCTCCGGTCGCAAGCATTTACTCTTCAGTGTTCATCGTAACAGGGGTTAGACTACTGCCATTACTCATGGCACAATTGATGCACTTACACTTATGAACGCCACTCACTGCCAGTTCTTAGACGCCTGCCGTAGTCAGAGCGTGCGTCTGAGCCACCGACGTCGCAGTCCATCTGTACTCATGGATAAACACAAGACTTTGCCCACTCAACATGATAGGTCCAGTGGTGAAGGACACTCTCATGCACTCATCGCCCAGACATATGTTGTCCCTGAAAGCCCCAACCACCTTGGAAGATTGTCAATGGTGAGTGGCACCGCCCTCGGACATCGCGCCCCTCACCTCTAGTCAGTTCAAAGTACCTCCGTGAAGGATCAATGACTCATTGATAGCCCTTCCACAACGACAATGGAAGTACTGTGGACAGCTGACGACGGGAGCCATTGTTGTACAGGTATCTGTTCCACCGGTTTCCAATCCGAACAAGAAGACCATCCAAGCAATCGAGCAATCCTTGTCGCCACAATTAAACTGACGATGGTGTCCCCAAAAGGCTAATTGCCGTGATGTTGTGTGGATTGCTTTCGTGTGGGTCCGTGTGGGTCCCAGAATTACCCAAGGGGGAGAGTGAAACTGCCATGAGAGGTAATTTTTTGCATGATTGCGTTTTTCGTGACAAGTTGGATTGTGTCACACCATCTCGTCACGCACTCCTTGATTGCCTGTCTGTTTCTGTGCTTATAAGAGTGACTTGACACCCTCCGCCATGCATCCCAGCACCCCGCTGCCGACTCACATCGCATCCTCCGCTAGCTAAGATGGTCGCCCAAACCTGCTCTCGTCGTGCCGACTCTGAAAACACCCCGCCTTCCAGTCGCATTGCCAACCCGAAGGTAAAAGTTCGCAAGGGCATCCAGGCAGCTGCCTCTCGTCGTCGGGCTCGTGCCATAAACAGCTCAAGCCACCCGCGTTATGCGGTCTCTCTTGCGAAGCAGAAGTCTACTTCCAAGTCACCCCCGGCTTCCTTCGAAGTCGAGGTCCCACGCACTCCTCCCGCCGATGTCGACATGGCGGATGCCACCCCTGCAATCTCAATGACTTCCGTCTCCTTGCCGAGATATCTATCTCGTCCCACTCCCCGCGATGTTCCGAAGCAGAACATCGCTGCAGTCGCGCCAGAACTGGCCGATACACCGTTGACTTATATTCGCGACGGTCTCGAATGTCTCGGACCTGAGTAAGTCGAATTGTTCTTGCCGCACTTGTCATCAGTCGCTAATCAAGACTCTACAGCATGCTCCAAGTCTTAGCTGGAGTCAAGGCCGAAACTGTTTCTAATGTGCTCCCTAAGGAGCTCACAGTGGTCACCGATGACCTCTCTTCCGACATGCCCACCCACATGCTCGCGGTCTACTCTCGCCAAGTACCAGCTGCCGCGAAACGCCGCGTCAAACTGTTCCCAACCCACAACATCGTTCTTGCAGCCCACTGTGCCAACCTTCCCATCCTCCAACAGTCCAACCCGATAACTCCTCGGACAGCCGGTGAATCTATTACGATCCCTGTTGTTCCGCTGTGTATCCCTGCACCGGAAGTCTTCCCTCAACTCTCCACGTTCCTCTACACCAAGCGCATCGACTACCTTCTCGCTACACTCCTGTCGCACCCGGTCCCCCCTGCTCTCTATACCGAAGACCCCACCAGCGAGCGTGTTGGTAGTGCTCTCCAACAATGCGCAAGCAAACTTGCAACCCTTGCGCCTGCACATGTCCTCCTCTCGCGTGCGATGGCAGTGAACGGACTTTGGCGCAATGCCTGTGCACTTGGCATTGGTGACGAGAAGCTCTGGTGTGCCATGGACGTAGCTTGGGAGGTCCTCCTCCACGCTCTTGCTATTTCCACTGGCAAGCAACTTCTCTGATTAGCTCGCATGGTCATCGATGGACTCGTTGCACTGTACTTCCACATTCAGCATGGCATTGGCACGGAATTAGCATTCTCCCTACTTTAGGCGTAGGTCTAGTAATGACTGGCATAACTCTTTCTTCACGACTTTTAGGTGTATGATCATGACTTTGAATCTTTACGAGGCATACATCTGTTCCAGTAGCATTCGCCTTCTTTATTAATATATATCGACAATATCATGGAATTTTATGTACCGCGCAGCGTGAACAAGCAAGTTGACTCTGGCATGTAATCGAGACGGCGCTTCGACATGTACAACGATGTCTTCCCGAGACCGAATTCACCCCATCGGATCTGAACCGTCGCACGACCCAGCCAGTTCTCGACACGTCACATGTACCCGGGTACTTTACCCCCGCGATAAGGAGCGCCGTTCCATGCATAAGTTGGGGAAACGTTTGACTCCTTGTTCCTTAACGCAATGACTACCCTCACCGGCACCTTCGAGATTGCGGGAGATGTCGAATTCTTCTACGAGGAGAGCGGTCTCAGTGGCCTTGATCCCACTAACTACACGACCGTGGTGTTCATCCACGGTATGGGATTCAATGGCGGTAAGCAAGAGCTGTCCTCTGCCACAACCTTGCCTAACCCATTCGATGTGGTCCGAAACCAAAGCTGTTTTTCGCAGGCTCTTTCCTTTTGGCGCAGAGCATAACTATCGTATAGTCAGCCTCTATAGGCGGGGGTATGGTCTCAGTACCCCATGGTCCGGAAAAGAGCTGGATTTACTCCAAAGTTCTGACAAGGAGGATCACAAGGAATACCTGCGTCTAGCCGGTGTACAGGTCGTCAGGTTCCTATTGACTTTCGTCGCTTCCCAGTCTATTCCGAGGTACGCCAAGGAGCAGAAGACCGGGGGGCTCATTCTTATCGGGTGGTCTATCGGTGGTGGGTACTCCAACGCTGCTTTGGCCAACCTAGACGCACTGGCAACGGAGGAACTTCGCGATCTAGAGAGCTACCTGCACACGGTTATTTATTACGGTGATTGTCCACATTTCCCTCCTCCATTGTCAACATGGGTGGCTGAAACTCAGGTCGCTCACTTGCAGATATGAGCTTGGTTGCAATGGGCTTGCAAAGCCCGAGGCCTTACCAATCATTTCTTTTTGCGCCTACAGTGGAAGAACGATGGGAGATTTTCAAGCAATGGATATCATCATTCTTCGCGCATCCCAATGTTTACTCGCGCGACTCTTCTGACCTCGAGCTGGTTCACCCGCGCCAAGATAAGCTGGGGTCTCTGTATGGTTTGACAGACGAGGAGGTCGCCGAGATAACAGCACCGCAGATGTACGCCACGCACGATGCAGCCACACTCGTAATTAAGCCAGAGGTGTTCGCGGATCTTGCGCGGCGCGCTCTGTTCGATAAACAGTATGCGTCACGGTACCTGCCAGACTTGAAGGTTAGGTTCGTGTGTGGAACAGAATCATCGGGCCTTTTCGTGCATGTGGTGAATGAGATACGGAGATGCATGGATAGTGGCCCATCGGCCGTTTTTGGCGAGAGAGCAGAGAGGGCGAGGGATCTTGATGGTGCCTACTTGGAAAGAGGCAACCACTTCGTTTTTCTAGACGAACCTCAGTGGGCACTCGCACAGTTCAAGGCTGTCGCGGAACGCTGAGCCTATCGACTAAGCCGGAAGTACGGCATGATGGAGATGGTACTTTCTGTAAGATGATTGGCTAATGGCAATCTTTTTATTTCTCGAGTTGATGCGCCCGCTGCAAGTCAGCGTATCAACTCCGGGGCCATAACACAGCCTACGAGCTCACAATCACAACACGAACGGAAGTAGCATCTCGAGCTCATGTCGTCACCAGCCTGTCGTTACACGGGCGACCGTATATATAGGAACCCTGATATCTTGTCTGCCATAGTGAACATCATATGTCTAACTGCGTCAGGATTGATAGCAATGTCAATTTCTTCTACGAGGACAGTGGGATGGATGGCTTGGACCCGTCCAACTACACTACCATAGTGTTTATACACGGTACGGGGTATAACGCGAGTATGTTTCTAGTGATGGTTCTTCAACTGCGTACTTTGCTGATGGCTGCACTGTAGCCGTCTTCCGCAAGTTGTTTCCCTTCGGGCCCAATCACAACTACCGCATCGTAAGTCTGCACAGGCGAGGGTACGCTCCGAGTAGTCCCTGGACCGAAGAGGAGGTCGCGCTCTTCACGAGCTCCGATTTAGAAGATGGAAAGAAATTCCTTCGCCTAGCTGGTCTCCAGATTGCGAGGTTCCTTCTTGGTTTCGCTGCTTCACAAGGAATTCCTAAATATGATAAGGAGAAAGACACGGGAGGAATCGTCTTGCATGGATGGTCTCTAGGGACGCTATTCTCGCAAGCCGTCCTCTTCGCTTTGGACGGCCTGACGACTGAGGAACTTGGACAGCTGGAAAACTACCTCCATGCCGTCATATGTCATGGTATGTCCCTTGTTCTTTGTATCCGACAAGGGTTGTGACGTGGTACTCAAACGATTTTATCCCTAGATCCAACTGCGATCACTCATGGAATACCGCAACCGCGCCTGCCAGCATCATCCCCGTGGTGGCAGTTGACTACTGTCTCCGAGAAATGGGCGTTTTTCAAGAAGTTTATCACGGGCTTCTACGTCCACCCTAACCCGTACTCGCACGACCTCGTGGATTTAAACCTGGATAAATCTGACGAGAGCAGACCCCATTCCCTGAGCGAACTCCCAGAGCAGGAACTTGAACAGATATTGTCTTTCGAGATGTACGCCACTCACGACGCGGCACCATTTACCACGGACTTGGAAGCTTTCCGATTCGCCAATAGACGGGCCCTGTTCGATGTCGAGATGGCCAAATACTTGCCCGATGTGAGGGTCAGGATCGTGTGTGGGATAGAAGGATCGGGCCTGCTCTTATTTTTCGTGAATGAGATGGAGAGAGCTTTGAAGGATCCTTCGAATGTGTTTGGGGAGGGTGCGGAGAGAGCGAGGGAGTACAAGGTTGTCCACTTGGAGAGGGGGAACCACTTTGTCTTTTGGGATGAGCCCGGCTGGGCCCTTGACCAGTTCATCACCTGCTTGAAGGACTGATGTTGGTGACCGGCGAGCGGTGAAATAGGTCGTTGCAACTAGCCGTGTATTATGTAACACTCGACGATGTATTGTGTTCCAGAAGTCTATCATTACAGAACCATCAACCATGACCGAGCTGCTTTCACTCGCTAGAGCTTCCGAAGCAATAAAGCAGGACATAGGTGCACTGGTAAAACTGTACCGGAGTCATTGACCTCGCATTCGCAACGGTCCCGAACACCCTGGGCGGACTACCAGGGTCAACTTGTCTTGCGCACTTATCATCAGTTGCCAACCCGGGACTCCACACCATGCTCTCAATTCTTATGTAGTAGGCCGGAGTCGAGGACGAAGCTACTTCCAACGTGTTCTCCACTGTGCGAGTCTCCCATCCGGTATATCCACCCACATATTTTGCAGTCGTGACTCTCGCCTATTCTCGCCAAGTGGTCCCTCTTTCCAAGAGCAAGATAAGGCTTAGACGCATACTGCTTTGCTCCAATTTTACTCTACGGTGGGTTCTCTTCAAGGCCGAATTCGCCGGTGTTTGCCTCTGACGTTCAACTCGTGTCAGGTCACAGGGTCTAGGGCGTGCATCCTTAAAACGACGAGGTCAGCGTTTGACACGTCACATGTACCCATAGTATTTTACCCCACGGTAACCTCGTAGGAATTTGTTGTTCGATGCCGGGGGAACATGGATCTCACAAAATAGCTCTAGAATTCCGACTGGTAATACAAGCAAGAGAACATTCGACCTGCATCCGTGCCCACACAATATATACCCTCGTTACTACTGCCAAGGTCGCGGTGATATCAAACTCACCTATGAGGAGGGCGGTCCCAGTGACCTCGATCCCACCAACCACGCGACTATGGTGTTCAGCCACGATATGAGACTCAACTGCGGCGATCAAGGGCTGTCCTCCGTGGTCTCACCTCGACTAGTTGGCGTGGTTCAAAATCCTGTCTTCCACAAGCTCTCCCCTTTTGGTGCCATGTATTCACCTCCACAAGTGGGAGAGAAAGAATATCTCCTCCACAGGCGAAATATCTTTCCAGCACACCATGGTTCGCCAAAGAATTGGAGTTACTCCAAGGTTCTGACAACAACATCCGAATATACACGTTTATTCGGCCTACGGATCATTAGATTCCTACTCCTTCCCAGTCTATTCTGAAGTACGCAGGAGATCGGGAGGATTACTCTTATCGGATGATCAGTTCTCAATGGTGCCCGCTTGGAAAGAGACAACCATTTCGTATTCCTGGACGAACCTCAGTAGGCACTCCCGCAGCTCATGGCTGTCGTAGGATCTTGAGGAGGTTGACTCCATAAGTAGGACATGTAAGTATGCAGCGCGACGGAGATGGTTTCTGCGATGATTGGCTGACCTTATCTCCCAAGTAGATGCGCCTGAACTCTATCAACTCTTGGGTAACAACACAGCACACCAGCTCCACAACATGCACTCATGTGACATCTCGAGGCCATGTGCAAGGCACGTCGCCACCAACGTGCCAATGTGTAGAACTGCATATAAGGAGAGCCCGATATCTTGCCTGCCATGGCGAATACTACGACATGGCTAACTACATCAGAATCGATGGCGGTATCAATTTCTTCTACGAGGATAGCGGGACAGATGGCTTGGACCCATCCAACTACACTACCATGGTATTCATACATGGTATAGGGTTTAACGGGGGTATGTCTCCAGCGTAGGTTCTTTATACAGTTTGGTTGATGTGCGCATCGTAGCCGTCTTCCGAAAGTTGTTTCCCTTCGGCCCCGATCATAACTATCGAATCGTGAGTCTCTACAGGCGAGGGTATGCTCCAAGTAGTCCCTGGACCAAAGAAGAGGCGGCAATCTTCATGAGCTCCGATCTGGAAGATGGGAAGAGGTTTCTTCGCCTTGCTGGCCTCCAGATTGCAAGGTTCCTTCTAGAGTTTGTCGCTGTACAGGGCATCCCGAAGTATAACAAAGAGAAAAAGAGAGGAGGAATCGTCCTCAATGGGTTGTCTTTGGGGACATTATATTCACAAGCCGTACTCTCCGCTTTGGATAGCTTAACGACCGAGGAACTTGGTCAGCTGGAAACTTACCTGCACGCCATCTTATATTACGGTATGTCCATTATCTTCACACCCGACAAGAGTCCTGACATGGTATGTTAATAACTTCATTTTCCAGATCCAACTACGATTACTTTCGGAATACCGCGACCTCCCCTGCCAGGGCCCACGTCATCATTGCAATCAGCTACGGTCTCCGAAAAATGGGCGCTTTTCAAGAAGGCTGCCACAGGCTTCTACGTCCACGCGAATCCGTACTCGTACGACCTCGCAGATTTAAATACCGGTGAACCCGACGAGAGCAGATCCCCTTCCCTGAGTGATCTCCCCGAGCAGGAGCTTGAGCAGATGTTGTCTTTCGAGATGTACGCTACTCACGACGGGGCAACGTTTACCATGGACTTGGAAGCTTTCCGATTCGCCAACAGACGGGCTCTGTTCAATGCCGAGACGGCCAGGTACTTGCCCAACGTGAAGGTCAGGATCATATGCGGGATAGAAGGGTTCGGCTTGTTTATGTATCTGGTGAACGAGATGGAGAGGGCCTCGAAGGATCCTTCAAGCGTGTTTGGGAAGGGTGCGGAGAGGGCGAGGGAGTTTAAGACTGTCCGCCTGGAGAGAGGAAATTACTTTGTCTTCTGGGATGAGCCAAGCTGGGCCCTTGACCAGTTCATCGCCTGCTTGGATGACTGATCGTGGCGACCGGCAAACGATATGATAGGCCATGGTTGCAACTGTTTATCAGACGCAACGACGGATTGCATTCAACAAGGGGATTTAACGGTGCCGTTGCAAGTTATAGTGAACGAATGTGGTGATACTAATGACCGTCCATACCTACTACATGTGTACTAGTCAGTCCGACACGCTTGTGGACTACCGCCCTAGTCATGACCAACTCAGCTACTTTCCTTTGCCGGAGGGTCTGGGATAATAAAGCAGGTCATCGGTGTAGTTGCAAGGTGTGCCAGATTTGGCCGACGATTGATATGTATTCTCAGTCACTGGTCTCGAACATGCCGGACCTGACCTGCCTTGTGAACCGGCACCTGTCGTCAATTGCCAACCAGGACTCTACAACATACTTGCAGGTCTTTGAAATCGTAAGCCTAAGTCAAGGCAGAAGCTGCTGCCAACGTGTACTCCATGGAGCAGGTCTCTCTTCGTCCACCTGCATGTTTTGTGGTCGTGACCCTCGCCTACTTCTCATCGAACGTCGCAACTGTTTCCAACCCACAACATCGCTCTTGCCGCCGGCTGTACCCTTCTCTCCATATTCTACTTTCCTATACCAACGCATTGACCACTTTCTTGCACTGACCCACCTCTCCTGCCCCCATCACCTTACCCTTCCAGGTGCAAGTAAACCAAGGTTGCAATGCTGACCACTGCAGTTATCTTCCTTGCACGCGCATCTCCCTCCCCGCTCTTGCAATCCCGACTGACCAACAACTCTCCGACTAAAGCTTACACGAAAATTGATACACCGTCGCATTTGTATGACGCTATCTATAGGCTATGTGAAGGTGACGAGATCGCCGTTAAGTAATAGGTCAGGACCGAGGTGTGCTGGGGCACTTCAGTACCCAAAGAGCGGCGGAGCATGTCTGCAGGATGCAGTACCAGTGACTTAAGATTGATCACGAAGTTGACACATTCATTCGTGCGTGTACGTTCGGCCATCGAGTGTGGTGAGTAAGTCGAACAATGATATGTCGTCGTGGATTAAAGACTAACGGTAACCTTTATTTCCCCGAGTCGATACGTCCATCAAAATATCTGTCACGATAATTCGATTCAAAGCTAGCAGCTTTCGGACGTGATGCTCCACGCAAGGGACCATTCAAGGTACCCGATGCACCCCAGTTTCTGGTTTACAAAGCGCATCGCCACACCTATGCGAGCACCCATATAAAATGCGATTCTGATGTTTCGTCCGCTACAGTGGGCACCACTACGTACATGTCTAATTTCATCAACATCGATGGCGACGTCAACTTCTTCTACGAGGATAGCGGAGCGGACGGCTTAGATCCCTCTGAATACACTACCATAGTATTGATCCATGGTTTGGGGTTTAACGGAGGTATGTCATCAGCGTAGTTTCCTCAACGAGCTGGTCTGATGGAGACGCCATAGCCGTCTTCCGAAAGTTGTTTCCGTTTGGGCCCGAACACAATTACCGTATCGTGAGTCTCTACAGGCGAGGGTATGCTCCAACTAGTCCTTGGACCAAAGAAGAGGAGGCACTCTTCACGAGCTCCGATTTAAAGGCTGGGAAGGAGTTCCTTCGCCTAGCTGGTCTCCAGACTGCGAAGTTCCTTTTGGGGTTCGCTGTTTCACGAGAAATTCCGAAGTACGACAAGGAGAGAAAGACGGGGGGAATCTTGCTCATTGGATGGTCTCTGGGAGCATTATATCCACACGCCATGCTAGCTGCTTTAGACGGTTTGACGACTGAGGAACTTGGACAGCTGGAAAGCTACCTTCATGCTGTCGTATATTATGGTATGTCCGTTTCCTTTGCATCAAGTGTGACGCTAAACACAAATGATTTTCAATCTCAGATTCACCTACAATTCCTCTCGGGATCTCGCGTCCAATTATCCCAGTCGGGCACAGTCTCCGAACAATGGGCGTCTTTCAAGAAGTTGTGCACAAACTACTATGTCCACCCGAACCCCTACTCGCACGACCTCGCAGATCTAAACTTCAAGGAACCGGACGAAGGTAGACCCGCTTCTCTGAGCGATCTCTCGGAGGACGAGCTTGAGCAGATGACATCTCTTGAAATGTTCGCTACTCATGATCAGTCACCCCACATCATCAGCCCTGAAGCTTTCAGAATCACCAGCCGACGGGCTCTATTCAACGTTGAGATGGCAAGGTACTTACCAAACGTGAAGGTCAGGATCCTATGTGGGACAGAAGGATGGGGCCTATTCATGTTTTCAGTGAACGAGATGGAGAGGGCTTTGAAGGATCCTTCAAGTGTGTTTGGGAAAGATGCGGAGAGAGCGAGAGAGTTCAAGGTTCTCCGATTGGAGAGGGGAAACCATTTCGTCTTCTGGGATGAACCAAACTGGGCCCTCACCCAGTTCGGTGCCAGCCTGGATGACTGACGATAGTCTGACGGTGTGATAATGCTATTGCTATTACGGCTTGGTACAGATTCGAAATCATGGGAAAGAACGTGGCAACAATGTGGTACCACCTACTCCTATCTATCAGCCCCACGCGCCAATAACCTACATGATTTTTCACAATCACTCTTTCTTTAGACACATGGGAAACTTCGACACACGTGATGAGTAGGCTGTTTTACTTGCATGAACGAGCGACACGGTGAAAACCTTCCGCGAAGCCCTCCCAAAAGTGATTATTTATCGAATCAGTAATACAACAGGAGAAAATACGAAGACAAGACGACAAAGGGAATTTAGAATGTAAAGTTCCCTTAGTCACGCCTAAGGTAAAAGAGATTGGCCAGAGCACTGGCTGTCACCGACATTTTCGGCGACGACTAAATCAGAAACGCAGAGAAGTATCAGGTGGCTGTTGTGGCATGGCTCGCAGCTGCAAGCTTATCTGTCACGTCGTTGTCTCTATCTCTGGAATTAAGCACACTAGGTGATGGCGCAGGTGATAAGGAATCCAAACCTGCAGGTGCAGGGTCCTGCTCTGCATTGTGATGGTGGATGACATCCACATGTTCCAATACCTCTTTTTCCGACTCTTGCTTGTACTTGAAAAGGTCTTCGTTGAACTTCTGGTGTTCGGGGGACAAGTGAGTTGCTAACGTTGACATGCGCTTCACGGCCATCATACTGAACACGGCTGTGCGGACTATAATAATCGGCGATGAATGAATGTCGGTGTCGAGATCGGAATGGCATTAGGAATTGGAAACGTGCATGTCCTTTTCGCGTCGAACGCTTTCTTGACGTGTGGCAACAAGTCCGTTGGCTGTCCGTCCTTCTCGACGTAGTGTGGTACCTCCGCAGCGAGCCAGGGGTGCTGCAGTGCCTCCGCTGCTGTAAAGCGTAAATCTGGGTCGACCGCGAGACAACAGCTGACAAAGTCGCGCGCGGTATTAGAAACATTGCTCCAGTATTCCTCTTGTATGATCGTCACTCCATGACGGAGAAATGTAGCACGATAATGACACACCAGGCTCAAAACAGTAGTCCCCCGCAATAATAGCTTGTATTTCCTGCTCCCGCGAGTCGCGATCGAACGGCGCATAGCCTATGAAAAGCAAGTTCAGAGAAGGAATGGAAGATGAGCTGTCAGCCTTACCAGCGAGCAGTAAGTATGTTATGACTCCCATCGCCCAGACATCTACAGGCATCCCATAGCCAGCTGCGATTTTTCAGGTCATGGGAAGCAAAGCACGAGGGAGTTAGCTTACT
Source organism: Pisolithus thermaeus (assembly GCA_024663475.1). NCBI lineage: Eukaryota > Fungi > Basidiomycota > Agaricomycetes > Boletales > Pisolithaceae > Pisolithus > Pisolithus thermaeus. Next base: position 751,199 of record JANFAF010000020.1, on the reverse strand, counting down.
TTTCTTGAAAATCTCCGGGGCCATGTACTGTGGAGTAAGTTAGCGGCTGCGCTGAAATACTGAACTGAATCAAGACTACACTCGGCGCCCCACAAACTTCGGTAAGCATATTGAACTTGGAATCGGGCATTATATGGCTCATTGCGAAGTCTGCAACCATGATGTCTGATGTGCGGTCGGGATCGGAACGGAAAAGGAGGTTGTTAGGTTCGAGGTCACGATGGGCAATGCCACAATCATGAATGTACTTGATGGCTCCAAATACCGTGCGGACGAGCTCCGCGGCATCGCTGCGGAAATGCATGGGTAAGTTCTGCGGAGAACACAGAGAAATCCATGTGGTTACGCTTCCGTGTACTGCACCCTAGCAAATATGCTATCAAAGAGCTCGCCACCTGTGCACAGGTCGAAGCATAGGTACACATTTTGAGCAGTCTACAGTCAGTTGCGGTGAGAAGCGCACGTAACTAATGTGACCAGGCTAACCTCGAAGCAATCGTGCAGCGTGACGATGTTTGGGTGACCGCTAGAAATTCGCTTGAGAACTGTGATCTCATTACGGATCTAGAAAACAGATGGGTGGTTAGCGCTTAGCACCCATAATCGGGGTTGGGCGTCCAAGGTCGGTGTGGTGGGGAACACGACGAGGATATTTGGAAGTCCGACAGCGCACGGCCCATCGCAAAGAATACCCCGATCGACAAGGATTCTCTGGCAATAGCGGCGATGTCATACTCACGATTTGTTCTCGACCCTCCATGAGTTCCTTGTTGATAATTTTGCATGCATAGTATTTTCTAGTCTTGATGCAGATGGCCTCTTTAACAATACCATACGTGCCTCTACCAAGGGTATGACCTATCCGGTACTGGATATATCGAGGACGACGACGATGACAGAGTAAATGTCAGACGATTAAACGAGCCCTTATTGACACTGCGTGATATGGGACGCACCTGGCAGGGTATCGCTACTGGCTGAGATAGCGACATGATGATCTTAGCGTCGCTAAGGCGCGCCTCAATTCAGATGTGGGAGTAAGAAAGAAGGACAGGAACAAGAGACACTTATCAGCTACTTGCCGCTTTCGTGCTCAGACCTGAACTGGGAAAAACAACGCCACTCTTCGGTCGCCAGATGTTGCGTGGAATGACCGTGGCATGATTGGAAGTGGGCAAGTGCATCGGAATACCCTCCCTCGTGCCCTCTAGCAAGTATGAGAAGGAGTCTGCGCAACCCCCCTACTCGCATGACTTCTCAGACTTAAACTTCAATGAACCAGACGAAGACAGAGTCGCTTCATAGAGCGATTTCTCGGAGCACGCCCGAGTAGATATCGTCTCTCGAGATGTTCCCTACTCACGTTCGCCCCTTTAATATCAACTCCGAAAACGTCAGAATCACCAGCCAACGGGCTCTGTTTGATGTTGAGACGGCAAGGTACCTACCCAACACGAAGATCAGGATCATATGTATGTGGGACAGAAGGATGGAGCCTGTTCTTTTTTTTTGGGTGAACGAGATGGAGACGTCTTGATGGATCCTTCATTTATGTTTGGGAGTTTAGGTGTGGAGAGGGCGAGAGAATTCAAGATTGTCCACGTGGAGAGGACAAAACATTTCGTCCTTGGGATAAGTCGAACTGAAATCCTTCCTCCTCCGGTGCCAATCTAGATAACTGATGGTCTTATGATGACAATGCCATTGCTAATATTGCTTGGTACAGATCAAACGAAATCATGGTTGCATGGCACACACAAGGGTGATAAACGCGAAAAGAACGTGGCAACAACGAGGCTCTATCTACTCGTATCTATCAGCCACACGATGGGATGCAGGTGTACGCACCATCAATCACGACCATTTTCGTCACAATCACTCATTCCCTAGACACGTGGAGGACCTCGAGACGCGTGGTGAGTGGTCCGTTTCACTTGCCGGAACGAGTGAGACGATGAAAAACCTTCTACAATGCCAACAAAAGTGTAATTGTTTGTTGAGTCAGTCAGTAATGCAACGGATGGAAATACAGAAACAAAAATGAATGAAATTTCGCATGGAAAGGTGCCTTAGTTAGGCCTAAGATAAGAGCAAATTACCAGAGCGCTAGTTGCCAGCAACATTTCCAGCAGACAAAACAGAAACGCAGAGAAGCAAGTATTACATGGCTTTTGTGGCGTGGCTCACCTTCGCGGCAAGGGTCACAGCTGCAAGCTTATCTGTCATGTCCTTACCCCCATCTCCGGACTGAAGCGCACTAGATGATGATCCAGGTGACAAGGACTCCTCCAAATTGGCAGGCATAGGGTCCTGATGGACCACGTCTGCATTGTGATGGTGGATGACATCCATGTGTTCCAGTACTTCCTTCTCCGACTCCTGCTTGAACTTGAAAAGGTCCTCATTAAACTGCCGATGCTCAGGGGACAGGTGGGCTGCCGCTAGCGTCGACATGCGCTTCATGGCCATCATGCTAAACACGGCTTTGCGGACTAAAATAATCGGCGATACATAAGTACCGGCACCGAGATCAGAATAACACTGGGAACGACAAACGCACATGTCTTTCTCGCGTCGAACGCTCTCCTGACGTGTGGCAACAAATCTGCTGGCTGCCCGTCCCTCTCGACGTAGTGTGGCACCTCGGCAGTGATCCATGGGAGCTCTAGTGCTTCCGCTGCTGTAGGGCGCGAATCTGGGTCGACCGTGAGACAACTGCTGACAAAGCTGCGGGCGGCCTCAGAAACATTGTTCCAGTATTCCTCTTATATGATCATTTAGTCCATGACGAAATGTAACACGGTAACGACACACCAGGCTCGAAGCGGTAGTCCCCCGCAATGATGGCTTCCATTTCCTGCTTTTGTGTATCGCGATCGAACGGCGTATATCCTACAAAAAAGCAAGCTTAAAGAGGAGATGGAAGGTGAACTGCCGGCCTTACCAGCAAGCAGGAAGTACGTTATGACTCCCATGGCCCAAACATCTACAGGCTTCCCATGGCCAGCTGGGACATTTTAGGTTACGAGAGGTCAAACACAAAAGAGTTGGCTTACTCTTCTTAAAAATCTCCGGGGCCATGTACTACGGACTAAGTCAGCAACTGCGGCGCAATACTAAATTGAATCAAGAGTACACCCGGCGTCCCACAAACTTCGGTAAGCATGCTGAACTTGGAATCGGGCATGACTCTGCTCAGTCCGAAATCTGCGATCATGATTTCTGTTGTGCGCTCGGGCTTGGAACGGAAAAGGAGATTTTCAGGTTTGAGGTCACGGTGGACAATACCGCAATCATGAATGTACTTGACGGCTCCAAGTATCGTGCGGACGAGCTCCGCGGCATCGCTGTGGAAATGCACGGGTGAGTTCTGCGGAGAACACAGAAAAGTCCATGTGGTTACGCTTCCGTGTACTGCCCTCTGGCACATATGCTGTCAAAAAGTTCGCCACCGGTGCACAGGTCGAAGCATAGGTACAGATTGTGAGCAGTCTACAGTCGGGTGTAACGTGAGTGCAGGTGGCTAGTCTGGCTAGACCCACCTCGAAGTAATCGTGCAGTGTGACTATGTTTGGATGACCGCTGGAGATTCGCTTGAGGACTGCGATCTCGTTGCGGACCTGAAAAATAAATGGGCGGTTAACACTGATAATCAGGGTTGGGCGCTCAGGGTTGATGCAGAGGAAGGAACGTGACAAGGGCAATTGCAACTCTCACAATGCGACGCTCGTTTCGACCGAGTACCCCGATCGACAAAGATTATCCAACAAGGGCGGAGACATCATGCTCACCATATGTTCCCGACCCTCCATGAGCTTCTTGTTAATAACTTTACAAGCATAGTATTGTCCAGTCTTGACGTGGATGGCCTCTTTAACAATAGCATATGTGCCGCTGCCAAGGGTACGACCTGTCCGATACTGGATTTGTCGAGGACAACGGCGACGGCAGGACGAATGTCAAAAACGAATGAACGAGCCCCTAGGGACACTGCACGATATAGGACGCACCTGGCAGGGCACTGTTGCTGGCTGAGATGGCGACATGAAGATCTCAGTGTCCCCAAGAGGTGGCTTGATTCAGATGTGAGAGCAGGAAATGAGCAGAACGAAAAGACACCCGTCAGTTGTCTGCTGCTTCGCGCTCAAAGCTGAATCAGGAAAAACAACAGAAGCTCACATCTACGGCAATCTCCGGCCGGTCATCCGGCTCAGCTGCTACCGGCGTTAGCTCCGGCGACGCCGTCCGCTCGTCGGCGGGTGGGTCAATCTGGATCTGTGGCATGATTGTGGGCGGTGGCTGCACTGGCGACGGGGGAGGCTGGGGCGACCGCTTGCCCATGCCCATGAAGCTCAGGTTCGCCGTCTGCAATCGCAGTATCGTTGACAGTGTAGGCGAACGCTTGGCCTTGCGTTCTTCTCGACTGTCTTCCCTGTGTTCCCTCGTCGGATGACTAGTGTTGGCGCCCATGGCTAGGGCAAGGGTGAGGTAGCAAGATACAAGACGTCTGCCAAAGAATGGACGGTAGCCTTTCGGCCTTCTACAGATCCTCGTTATATATCATGCAGCGTGCCTCCGAGCTGATACAAATGGGTTAATAGGGTCAACGCCTTCCCAAACCATCACAAGCATGCTCTCAATACCTCATTTGTCCTGTGTGCACGCCCGGGCCATGCCCGTGTACTGTACCGAGACCAATTGCAGTGCCTTCTTCCGTTTTCCCCAACTCAGACTTAACGCGTGTATCCTGTGGGCAACGTGTCTTTCCTTGCTACGTGCTAACCGCACTCGAACTGTTCTGGATCTACAACACCCCCAGACCAGAGGCCTTTTTTGTGAGTCCAGGCAGTAATCCACCTGCACCGCCCCCTACTGGCTCCCGTTGTTGTGTATTGGGTGTGCACGGCGAACCTGCTTAAAGTGCAATGTCATGAAACAATTCGTCTCGGAAAGGTTACAAGGTGGATAGGTTCTCGGTGTTTAAGTCGAGAAGTCCGTTTACCAGGTAATCGGCTTGCTGTGCAAGTCGCTACCTTCTGCTCTTTCTTTGCTTTGTCTCATGATAGGTGCATATTCGTTGTGCAGCTTGGGAATTTTGATGGCAGCGTGTCTCCTGTGGTGGCAACCTGCCATCGAATGACAAGCACTCATCGAACATCAGCCACTACTAGGTGGTTGTGGACGTAGGGCACTGATCCGATTAGCCAGGCGTCTAGGAACGTGCGATACACAGGAGTACTATCTGCGAAATCAGTTTTCGTCAAGGTGGGTTCCTTCTCCATCGGTACTACTAATTCTGTTTGCCGTGGGAAGGCGTATCACAGTCTCCTCTTGGAAGTTAATGACAGTTAACCAGTGCGCTCACGGTCAACAAGCGTCCCCTCGTTGTCTGGGAGACTTTTCACATTTTCTAACAGAACATCGTCGATTCGATGAATCCCCAGGCAGTGGTTGCATCGTTCTATTTCTTAGAATGTGAGGCTGTAGCGGTGAGAGTCGTGGAAGGTGGAGTTGCAGTTGCACAGCATCCGGCGTTTCGCTATATTCCATTTCCACGTGGTCGTGTAGTGCCCCGGCAGTCTAAACTTAGCTTGTGTCGTGTCCCTTCCCCGAAGGTTCCAGCCTTTGGCAGCAGAATACAACACTGTAAGTCGATCTTAAGGCCTACTCTTCGGAGAAGGCCACTGCCCTCCACATATGAGATGCATGGTTCGTGAACCTTGTCCCTTCCGTGGGTTTACAGACAACCTCAATATTCCCTGAGATGACCTCCACTGATCGACTTCAACCCTCATAACAGCGCAAGTGTTCTTGTGCGTGCTCTACGACCGACCATTGGTATAGATAGGGTCTCACGCGTCACGTCCATATGGCGATAGCGGAGGACACTAAATTGTGGACCTCACGTAACGTCGCGTATGGGAGAGAAAACCAAGCGGCAAACATGTTTTATCCTCCGTACTGGACGTCTACAACGCCAGCGGCGACGAGCAGCACCGTTCATTCTCTTTTTTTTTTCGTCCACCCAACTTACAGTATACTGCATCCTCTAATCCATCCGTTGCACAAGCGCAATGATCATTAACCTCATCCCACCCTTCTCCTATCGCAGCATCTCATACGACATTAACTTTCCCTGCATTCTTCCGTTTCCTGATTTGCCCTGTCCTGCTGCCTGGTCAGCACAGTCAGACCTTTTGACCGCGGTTTTCCGACTAGAGAATGCGACGAATATCCATCTCTTCGACAAGGCCGTGGGTCTTGCTGCCCGCATCCGCGAGGTCGAACTAAATGTCCCCCGAAGGGTGATCCAGGTCGCCTTCATAGATGGTCGGGACGCGAAGTTTGCTATGAATGCGGATTGTGTACGAATGCTGGAAGGTGTAGCAGACGACGTTAGAGTCTTCAACGAAGAAGAGGGCCAGCGTAGCAGTCTAGAAAGCAGTGCTTGCGCTAGCACGACAAGCAGCACAGACGATCTTCACTCTCTGAATAAAGGGAGTTCTCCAAAGGCTCACAAATCGGTGAAGCACAAGCGACAGCGTTCTTTGTTGTTCTCACTAATCTCGTACGTGTCACCACTTTGTAGTAGTGACCTACATGGTCTGATCTAGCCTTCATAGTTCCCTGGTTCCAAGGACACTTTCATTATCGTCCCGACCATCATCCCCAAGTATTGCTCCCACCGATCCACCGCAGTCACCGCTTCCACCCGCTCCTGCGGCCCCATCTTGTATGGACTCACACTCTCACCAGCAGGTCTTTTTCCCTCCGATTCGGAGTGCGACAAACTTTCATCGCACTCGTGCTCGTGCGACTCTCGTCGACGCATGGCGTCGCCATGTTCTGCCCGCTCTTACACTCTCCGTGCACGTACCTCCTGGGGGTTATGTAGAGTGGGTTTTACATGGCCTTGTCGCCAAAACGCACGCCGAAGTCCATGGGGCTCAGAATGGCCGTTCCCATGTGCACACGTGGAAAGTTGAGCATGGAAGGAGTCAAAGCGAGGGGAGGAATGCACTCGACCTTGGGGAAAGGGCAGGTGCAGAAAGGCTCTCCCGTTCCTCTTCGCTGTTCTTGGCTCACGCAAACCCGGAAGATGGTGAGGATCGAGTGGTATACCCTCGACGTGACCAAGGTAAGCAAACAACTACGTAGCTTATCTCGTACCCTATACTCAGCGCATCATTTTAGCGAATGAGTGGGGCGTTCGTATACCTACTCATTCACCTGACGGGCTCGACTCGTACATTTTCGAACTAAGCTGCGCTCACGAGAGCCTTACGGAGGAAAGTTTCAGCCACTGTGACGACCCCTATGGGGACGTTTGGGATGACAGCGATAGATTCACATTCGACGTCGACAGGCCTGACTCCCCCAGTATGCTGCACGATAATAACTCGTCAGCCACTCTCGGCGAGGCCCACGTGCACTTTGCGGACGGGTTTGGGGATTCCTATAATGAAGAGGCTTCTGCCGGATTTTCGAACCCAGTATTATACTTCACTAATTCAGCCGTGCCCTCGGATGTGAATGAGGACGATGATTCCGATGAAAGCCAGCCTTCACCTCAAACACCGGAGGATAGCGAGGAGTTGCCGCTATCAGTTGCTCCTGCGCAGCTGACAATGGAAATACAACAACCAATTCCAGCCACAAGGACTGCCTCATCTCGACCTCGTTCTCGCAGACCTCCTCCCCTAGAGCCTAGTGCGCAGAGGGTGCGAGATGTTCCTGTGAAACCTCAGTCCAGAACCCACTATCCTCAACCTTCATCTGCTCCAGCTCATCGATCCTCTATAGCAGCCTGGTCCCCTAAAGCGCGACCCAAAACCCAAGGGCTCACTACGGATGAATTCATTGCGATACGCCTTGAACACTTGTGTCGTGTGTATGACGCTTTGAACCTTGTGCACGTGCGTTCACAGGAAGAGGGATGGCGCATCATCCGCGCAAGTATGTTCGGCGGCCCAACGAGCTGGACCGGGGGAGATGCCGATCGTGCGCTGGAGACAAAAGCAAAGAGGAGAGCATGGAGTTCTGGGCTTAAGATTGCTGCACCATACATGTGCGCGACGTATCGTGCTACCTCATCGCCGACCTTTGTACCAGATTTGAGATCTGGTAGGAGAGTATGGGATAGAAAGCTCGAACATTCTTCTCCAAGCGCGACCCGCAATGAATACGGCGGCAACAGTCTACCCCTTCGTCCCCCTGGTCTCCCTGCACTTCCTCCGAAGATACGTGGTCCAGTCGTACCCACGGGTCTTTCGTTGGGAAAACCGCTTCGCAGTTCCCCACTGGCATTGTATGTTTGGACTCCGTGGGATCTTGAGTTTAGGCAGGGTAAGTACGGCGAGTTGAGCCTGAGGCACATCCCGGAGAGCCTGGTGCTTGACAGACTCGTGGGACCAGGCATGTCGTGCGTTTCTTTTCCGGAGAGTCCGACGAGGACTATCCCGGTAAGCCCAACACGGTTGTTCCCTGTATGTGAGGACAGTGAAGAGGAGGACGAAGTCACAGCAGGGTCCTTCGTGGACTCGACAGCAGAAGAACTACGTTCTGACGAGATAGTCGACCTGGTGTCGGTCACTGTTACCGCCGTGGAGGCCGCCAAGGATGATATGATTGCCACCGCCAATAGTGAGGATGATTCATTCCATTTCTCACCTATGCGCGCGCGAACACGCACGACTAGCATGTATTCACCCGCCACTTCTGCCTCTCCGGTACTCCACCCACTCACACCACCACCATCATATCAGGCTGCGGTCAGTGTTGGTACAAGTATATGCGGGAGCCAGATCGTCGAAGATGGTCAGGACGTGAAGTTCGACGCATCTTCGATCCTACTTCGTCCCATTCCGAATTTGTCTGTTACTTCTGCCCCGTCAAAGACCCCGAAATCAGCAACACAATATCCCTGCAGGCCTCCACTCACATCTAACCCACCCTACGCACCCCAGGGCCATTCCCAGCCACCACCCCAACATCTGGGGACGCGTCGGCGCTCTATATCGCTTCCTGCTGCGTTCAGCTTATCCTTCTTAGCTCCCCTCATTCATTCGCCGTCAAGCCCAGAGAAACAGACTAAGGCTCCCTCACCTTCTAGCTGCACTGATGATGGAAAGCACAACCGTGACTGCGAAGACCTATCCCAGGCATACATTTCCCCGCCTCCTTCGCCTTCAGGACCCATCATCATGAACGCGATCTCGGCTCCGAATGAGCAACAACAATACCCAAGGTATGCGCATGTTGCGCAGGTCGTGCATGCTACTCCGACTGTACGTAGAGTTGAGATGCCTGCAACCGGTACGGGCACGGCAAGGGCAAGACGGATGGAAAAGAGGTCTGTGAGTGAGCCAGGGTCGCTGTGCTTAGCAATAGATGACGGTGCCTACGGAAAAGGTCAGATGAAAGGTAGTATCCCGGGCAGCCTCGATGGGGGCATGGAGGATGGCAGTGTGGCCGGAGGTTGCGAGGTTGCTTTCGAGCTTGGGCGAGCAGAGGAAGGGAGAGTAGTGTGGTAAGACCCGGTCATCTTTTTCTCTCAGTACCTGTCACTTTTGCATTAATCGGCATCGTATTCATCTCGTTCTGGTACGTTCTTCTGATGAACTCGGGCTTATCTGCTTGATTGATCCCCGTTATGTAGCATGTACACACTCGCATTTACCCACATATACCACGATGCATAACCGTCCATACTACCTACCAATACCGCTACCTAATGCAACGATGCATCCGTCGATCATCTAGTGCATAACCCCTACCTATAATGTAAGTTTGAGGGTAAGAAATGAAATTTGTGATGTTCGATGATCATGCCATACCAGCCTACAGCGAAACCTCGAGCGGCTCTCACACAAAGGTAATGCGATTACAACATAACCAAGATACATATTATACGTATAATGACATGTTTGCAGATCATGATCAAAATACATCATCGCTGCTTGGCTACATTTTGTGGGACACTGGTAGCTCTAGTTCTTGATACAAACACCATCAAGAGCCCGAACTGAGCGGTCTTTGTCTAAACGACCCAGAGCCTCATAAAATGCATCCCTTGTCGGGCGTTTACTGAGAAAGAAACACTGAGCTCACAAGTGAGAAGAAATTTAATCTGCAAAACTCACCGCACAACGACCGATAGGCAAGATACCCGTGATACTACATTCACCGCTGCAACACGGGGAACCGTACAGAGGGGAACAACGGTTGTGCGTCTGAAGGCACTGGTCGTCTCCCGATGTTTGCGCGGAATCACGGCGAGCGTTGAAGTTCGGGCCAGCACCGGTAGCTAGGACAGCAGTGACGAAGGATGCTACGTAGAGGTAGAGGATGGCGAAACGCATGACTGGAGAACAGTAACTCTCAACAGGCACTTTTGGGTCTGGAATGGGCAGCGAATTAGTGGCAAGCAATCCATTCTTACCTTTAAATATTTCTCGGGCTGTTCCCAGGTCACTTCTAGGCTCTTGGCAGCGGAGTTTGTCGACATCCCTATCAGAAACATTACGGGTACCAAGCACACGGGCCCTCGGGCATGACAGAGCCGCAGTCAGGACCGGTCCCAGTGCCCGTTGCGAGTAACCAGCATTTCCGTAAGCCAAATCGCACGTACACTCTAATCCCTACATGGGCGGTTGGGGGTCAGAAAGCCCGAAATAGTAGATTGGCAAGGCTCCCACGCTTACTCGATGATTGGCGCTAAAATTTGATGAGATGAAACCGCAGTCAAAATTGAGTACATGTTTGGCCGCTACTTCGGGACCACATCATTGAGGCTGAATGCTCAAGTGAGGCGAACTACGTACTAGCACGACGGACGGAACCAAGCAACCAAGCAAAGTAATCTCAGCACTAGCTCCGAACTCTCATTCATGTCTCAGCACAATTGCTCCCAGCGAACCTCGCATCGAACGATACCGCAGGTATTGCAAAGGCAAAATGCGACGCCCACAGTGGTGAAATGCGGCTGATCTATGTACTCGCGCCACACATATTATCACCGTCTTCTGGTACGAAAAAAGGAAGACTCCCACTACATATCGACACGGAGGAAGGCCCCAGCGCAAACCATGCAAGACCTTGAGTGTTCACGTTCAATCGTTGTTGGCTCTTTCTTGTTCTGAACGGCGCATGTTTGATGACGTGGTGACATTTGTATGGTGTGTATGGAACACATGTTTCGTTCGTTGTTGCCGCTACTTTGTACCTGTCTTGTGTATGCTGGTGTACTCTGCTTGTTGGATGCAGCCACTATCATCTACCAAGCAAGGTTGGCGCCGCCCCCGGCAGCACTTCAGGTAATATCCTTGTTCGGGAGTTTTTGTGATCCAGGATGTATTAAAACCCTGACACCCATGCAGCGCATTGCTACCCCATAAGTAGAACCCATTTAACATCCTTGTTCACTGACCGTCACCGGCGGAGCACGACCCTCCCTTTCCGGGCATCATTCACTAATAACAAGCGATGGCACTATCCTTTGCATCACCTGAGGTCTCTAATTGGGCATCCGGACACTGTATCAATGTCACCGATCGAATGAGCTGCTTGGGAAGAGAACCTCTGCGCGGCAGTACTGCCATTGTATACCAAGGTACATTGGCTCCCAACGCATCAGTAAACGGGATTTTAGTCAGAACCAGTCACAAACCAGTTCGTGACCAGTCGTGACCAATTGCCGGTTCCCTGATCGGCGGTACCAAAGTGGCAATCGAAACGTTCCATTGCATGCTCTCGGGAAGTGAGGTTGAATTGAAGGTACTGCGGGATTGCCAACGCTTATCACAACTCGAGTTGAATTCTTCCTATCCAGCGTCTATTTCGAGAGGTGCACGTATGGTCAAAACTGCGTCATGAGAACATTGTTCCTATGCTCGGGATCTCTACGGGATTTGACTTCACAGTATCGATAATATCTGAATGGATATCATTGGGAAACGCGCACAATTACGTCCAAAATACAGAGAATGATCCACGGCTGCTTGTGGGTCCAAGCGTGTTGTTCATCCTCGCACTACCTAACACACCTGCTTAGCTCGAAGACATCACAAGCGGACTGTACTATCTTCATAGTCATGATTTGGGTCCAATAGTCCATGGAGATCTGAAGGGCGTAAGCATGCTTGGTTTACGATTTTTGTATTTGATATATCCTTTGATAGTTAAATGTACTAGTGTCCAGCGATCGCAGGGCGCTACTAAGCTACTTCGGTCTTTCTACCCTAAACATATCCACCTTCAGTATGTCCATCGATACGCCCCGCGGAGGTTCATGTCATTGGATGGCCCCAGAGCTTCTAGATGACTGCCCCGCTTCAACAGCAAGCGATGTGTGGGCATTTGGGATGAAGACGCTGGTAACCCTCTGAGGAAGCTGAAGAAGCAGGCGACGATGCCGATGGTGATGCCATGTCTGTCGATGATGAAGACGAGCTCATTATAAAGAGGAAATGTGATGGAATCATGTATACCATGCTCGTAGGCGAGGTGAGTCCTTTTCTTACTTGTCGCCAGCCCTCTATGCCAATAGTGCGGTCGTAGACGGACAATAGGTACGCTCAGGCTTGGCATCCCTAGTGCTATCGCGTGAGGGGATGAAGTGGGTTGATCGCGTTGGTGTGCGTCCCCGTGAGTGTCTCGTTATTTTCCACGCGGACGAATATACCCTTTACCATAGAAGAGTACCACTGCACATACGAGTCGCACGTCAAGCACATGCAAGCGTTCGAGGATGCCACGAGGTGTACGAAGTTTTGCCGGCTATCTGCATGAGACTTTACGAAGTCGGACGGTACGTGTGCACAAGTCCGTATTTTACTATCTTAAATATTTCGTATCTTGCAGCATCCATTCAAGTGCAGCGCCCCTCAGCGCCGAAGGAGGTTACTGTCATTGCCACTTGTTGGAATATAAACTGCCCCCTAGGTAGTACATTCCTTAGGTGCGAAGGTTAGTCGCTTACATAAGCAGAAAAGTGGACTACAGTAGAGTAAATTTTCCTCTAGTCTCCTCAGTAGCTTGGTGTTACTGAGGAGTAAGTCACTCTTTTATATTTAGCTTTACATTTACTGATGACCTGTAGAGTAACTATCTGACAGGTATATACCAATATAGTAGCTTGGTGTTACTGAGGAAGTAACTATCTGACACCACTGCCATTAAGGAACATAAAGAGGGTTCTACTACAGAGGATGAATCCAACTAGAATGCCAGGTATTTGTACTGATGGATTTAGTATACCTTTTCCATGTCATAAGCAATACCACATGTGCAATATGTATATTGGGGCAGCAACATATCTGGTTTGTGTCGTGCAGCGTCGATCACTGTTGCTTGTTCAAGGCAATGACCGACGTGCACTGTTTACCTTCTGGTAAAGTAAACCTATAAGTAGACAATAGGCAAGCATGCGGCTTGTGGCGGGCCTCTTGTAGATATATCGACAGTGATATGGAGATATGTCGACAGGGACTACTTTGACTACCTCCTGGTACGTCGAAGGATAAGTCTTGCTAGTATATTGCGATAGGGTTCTTTGCCCAGGTTGACTAGCAGAGCAGCGCTTCAATATACAGAGAAAGCAAGAGATTTATAGGATGAGATCCTACTTGCTAGGTAGGTAGCTAGGTAGTGAAAATACAAGGATTCTACATCGTTATGCTGTGGGTTTATATACCCCACAGGCGATGAGAAGACTATCGTATCTTCACCATAAATGCGTAGGTAGCAAACATGATGGGGTTTGCCTACCAGGATCTCTCCACAGGGTATCGAGTCAGAGTGCCCTCAGTGATGCAAGCACTGAGTCATGGGTGACGCACACCCTACTCATCATGACTCCTCACCATGCTGGAGCATTTGCACAGAGCAAATGAGGGATCCCCTAGATGTGATGTGATGCGAAGGTCACGTGTCTAGGAAAGCAAACCACAACCATCAAGAAGGCTTTCAGATCCCATTGGGATCTGAGAAGCAAGAAAGGTAAAGTAGAAACAAGATGTACATAATCAGCGGCTGTGTCGTAAACGTAAGGTCCATGGACTTGCCCCTAAGGCTAGGCAGAGGTCCAACGAGATGTCGCTAGGACACAGGAATGGGGATGACAACGGCAGGCTCATTAAGTGTCATGTACAGTAAGCGAAGTATAAAAGGAAACAACAGGAATGGCACACGACAGTTTGCTTGATAGCAGCTCACTAAGGATATATTGGCTATGGCTGGCTTTGTAGCCCTGGTAGCAAATCACTATGGTTGTACCTCAAACCTAGGGCTGTCTATGTGTAAATACATAGTCCAGGTAGCCTACATAGTGTTACAAAATTCCCCTCTTCCCGGAGTTGACTCCCGCGTCCCACCTCTACTTTGGGCTTATGCCTCGCTGTTTATTGTCTTAATCGCCACTATCATCGTCTCATCCCTTGCTGCTTATCGCATCATCCCAGGCATGTCTCCGGACAGCCTTATGTTCTGGTAACTGGTTCAACATCAGTTTCCTTGTTGGTCTTGCCTTTACTTGTCAGTCCAACACTGACTCGCCAGTCTCACCGTCACTTGTCAGTCCAACACTGACTTCTTGGTCTTGTCCTCATTCATCAGTTCCTCCTTTGTCCATTGACTCATATCTTGTACTATAGCTGTGCTTACTGCACATTGTTGCCTTTCCCATATTCCAGGTACTTCCTTGGCTTGTTTACTTACTGGACTTGCCAGTATGTGCTTGGCTCATAACTGTGTCCCCATACATATATAAACCTTAGCTACTCACCGTGTACTGTATCTTTTTGCTACTTTGCAACCACGCTATAAACCTATCACCATTATTTGGAGATATTGGCTACACTGGCCAAGGAGACTGAAAGCCTCATCATCTTGAAGTAACAACCTTGCCATCGCTTACCACACTTGCCCTTTATTAGGACTTTTGTGCACAATGGCATAACAAAAGCAAAAAGATCAACTCGCTGCTGTGACCATTATTCAGACACAATGCTCAGCTTTTCTCTAATATCAACTTCACTGGTCAATGCGACACAAAACGGGTCAAGCTACTAGTGCTGCTACTCTCCTACTCTCTCAACTAGTCATCCTTTGGGTCCTAGTTGATGTATCCCTCAACTTACTCTGCTTCGCCTTACAAATTGCCCAAGGTGCCTTCAGGAGAACCTAGACATCCTCCCTGACCCCCTGTTTCAGCAATTGGAAAAGGAAAAGCCAAAGCACCACCAATCCCTCCTCGAACTTCCACAGAGTATTCTGGGAAACGGTTTGCACACAAGTATGGTCTTGCAGCAAATCCAATTCCTCCATCTATGCTTCGAAACCCGGCTATCTTAGGTGCCTACTGAGAACAGGAACCCGAATCAGAAACAGACACCAAGCCGTTAATAGACGATGGCATTTCTGACTTCAGTTCTGCCACTGGAGATATACTGATCCCCGATCAAGAAGAAGAATCCCTTGTGAGACTAATGTCCCACATAACCGAAGGCTTGTCTATAGGAGCTGGTGGCTCTGGACAGGAAGCCGAGAAGTCTGGAACCCTGCTCTTTAATTGTGAACCTATGGAGAAGGAATTAGAGGATCTTTTAGCAAAGGCCTTTGGCCAAAAATGGATTTGCAACCCAGGAACCTTCTGTTCTTCAGAAGAAAAGCTTAACGGAGGTCGCAAATTCAATCTCAACAAGCCCACTGTGTATAATGGTGACCATAAACGTCTCCCTGTCTGGCTTACACAAATCAAGGGATACTTGCAAATTAACCAACATGTCTACGTAACCGACCATCTACAGATCAGTTTAGCGCTGTCATATATGATGGAAGGGTCCACCGCTGCTTTCACCAAAAATTATATCAATGAACATGTGGACAGCGGTCTCACAACCTATAACGACACGTGGGATAATTTCGAGGCAACTATCCAAGCTACGTTCGCCAGCGGAGATCAGAAGACAAAGGTGCAGTTGGAACTCATTACTCTCACTCAAGGTTCCACCCCTCTCGAAAATTATGTCATGTGTTTCATGGCTTTGTTCAACCAAGCAAAATTCTGCGACAACTCATTCAACAGCGCTATCTTCTTTGGGAAAGGACTGTGCAAGGAAATCAGAGATTGGGTTCTTGATCATCGAAACCCAGTTACTGTATCTGATTGGATCGTAGCTGCCGGAGAAGCCATAAGTAAGATCAAAAGTAAAAGGATTCTTGATGGAAAGGCTGCTCCCACTATGCTCTTCAATTATCAACGTCCTACCCCTGCTCGTGACCTGAACACTATGGATGTGGACAAAAGAGGAAGAACATGCAAGTGGTCTAAAGGAAGGATGACCTACGTCATCAAGTGTTACAACTGCAGAGACGAAGGACATCTCAAGAAAGAATGCAAGAAACCTCCAAAACCAAGGGAGGTTAAAGAAGTCAAGTCTTACAGAGGACCCGAAAATTTGTATCATGCTTCAATTGAAAAACATTTGGATTTTTAAAGAGGCATCCTGGTTCACTTCCATCCAGTATGCCTCCACTTAGAGTTTTGTCAGCTTACCATGTATCTAGTGTTAATGATGAATCCGATATGTGTGCTCGTTCTCCACATGGATACATCAAGCTGCTCAACTATCAAGTGGAAGTTAGCGTGCTCATCAACTGCAGAGCTGAGGGCAATCTAATAGGACCAGAAATCGCATCAAAACTCAAGGTCAAAACCTATAAGGTAAAGAGGCCTTGGAAAGTGGTAGGGTTTGATGGAATGACAAGTCAACCAATAACCAGGAAATGCTACCTCAAAGCTGAAGTCAAAGGTAGACGATGTAATGTTCTTTGTTTTGTCAGACCTTTGAAGAAAAGAGATCATGTTATCTTAGGAATGCCGTGGCTTCGAAAAGAGAAACCCATAATCAATTGGGAAACTCGAAAAATCGAAGGATGGGGTGACTCCCTGCAAGCATTGTCGCTGAAGAAGAAAGATGATACACATGAGGTCAAGACCGCCTCTGTAAATTGCACTACGATTTTGACCAAATTAGAAATGGAGTCCAAGCCTGCTGACATACCAGTGTTACCAGAGGAATATAGGGAATTCGCTGAGGTGTTCTCGGAACAGGATATTCCTCTTCTGAGGTTTTGAAAAGGGCTTGATCACGAAATCTGGACGAAAAGCAATTTTCAAAAGGAAAATAAAAACCTTATGAAGAAAGCCACATTGTATCCCATGTCACCCGACGAAATGAAAGCTCTTGACAAATTTATTGACAAGAATCTAGCCTGTGGCAAGATTATCCCCTCCAAGTCACTGCTTTCAGCACCAGTGTTTTTCGTTGCAAAGAAGGATGGGAAGAAACGACTGGTCCAAGACTACCAATACCTCAACTCCCATACAATCCATGATTCCTACCCCCTTCCCAATATCCCACAACTCATTGACGAACTATGCGAATCCAAGTACTTCGCCAAGTTCGATGTATGGTGGGGTTTCACTAATGTTAGGGTCAAGCCAGAAGACCAGTGGAAAGTGGCATTCTTGACACCATGAGGGCTGTTTGAACCAACTGTAATGTTTTTTGGACAGTGCAACTCTCCCCCAACTTTTCAGAGGTTCATGGACACTACTTTCATGTCACAAATACATCGGTGACAACAGTGTGGCTATATGGATGATGTGGTAATCCATGCCAAGACAATACCTGAACTTCGGAAGTATGTTAAAGAGTTCCTGATGATATGCCAAAAGGAACAACTTTGCCTAAAACTGTCAAGATGTCTGTTTGAATCAGACGAGGTCGAGTTCCTTGGAATGAAAATCAAACAGGGAAATGTACAAACTGTATCAGTAAAAATGGATGCAGTTGAGTTGTGGCCCGTGCTGCATTGCTTACGCAATGTCCACTCTTTCTTGGGGTTTTGCAACTTCTACAGGAGGTTTATTCCATTGTTTTCACAAATCGCACAACCCCTGCACAACCTGTCAAAGAAAGACGTAAAGTGGCATTGGAGTCTGGAACATGCCAAAGCGCTTCAGAAAATCAAGAGTCTGTTGTGTTCTGCCCCGGTGTTGCAAATCCCGGATCATCGCAAACCCTTTGCTCTGTTTACAGATGCTTCCAAGGTAGGCACCGGAGCAGTACTCGCACAAAAGGGCCCAGACGACAAATGGCATCCTTTCCATTTTCTATCAGAGTCACTCAAAGGTGTGGAACAACAATACCAAGTCTTCGACCTGGAAATGTTAGCTGTGATACGAGCACTGGATGCTTTCTGACATTATCTTATCTCTCCTGTGGAGCTGACTGTAGTCCTCACCGACCACAAAAACTTGACCTATTGGTGGCACCCACAAAGACTCACTCCCTGACAGGCAAGATGGCTCGACACCTTGCAAGGATACCCACTTTTGTTTTCCCATCAGGCTGGACAGTTAATGGGAGCCCTGGATGCACTGTCAAGACAGGCAGACCATGGCGAGGAACCCACGACAATGGCCACTGCCCTACCCAAAGCCATGTGGCTTTCAGGGGGGGTAAAACCTCCACTCTCATTGCACAATGACTGGTTATGTGACAACACTCAAGCTCCCACGGCTTCAGAACAACATGAACAGGGAGTTGCCGAGCCAAAACGAGGTGTCTACATAATTTCCCAAGAGGTGTATGAGCACACCACGAGTGAAATGCCAAAGGACTTGACACTCTCAACAGAAAACGAACAGGTCGTCACTGCCAAGGACAGAACGAAGTGGTACAAACAATGGTTGTACATCCCGCCCACAGCAAGAAAACAGTGCCTAAAGGAGTATCACAATCATGCATCAGCTGGACACCCTGGGGTAAAGGTGATGATGAAGAAGATGATGAAGGAAGTATGGTGGCCCAGGATGTGGAAAATGATCTGTGATTATGTAAAGGGATGCCCTGTCTGTCAGGCCAACAAGGTCATAACTCACCCAGTCTGTTATGCCACGAGTCTGGTAGATACCTAAGACAGGTATCGGAGTCAAGAGCGGCAGAACGTAACGTTGGCTGACTTCGTGAAGTACCAAAGAATGGTATAGAAGTTGAGGACGATGTTGAGAAGAGTTAACCTTGGTGTGTGATTGCTCTAAGCACCCTTGGTCGCGATCACTCGTATTCCCGAAGAACGGAAATAAATGAGGCGAGTTGCAAGGTAGCAAAAAGCTAGGGAATACAAGGGTACCCTAGCGGTCTATATACTGTATCGTAGTGGGCCATCAGCCCAGAAGTAAGTAGGTCGTGGGCCCACTATAAGTGGGCACTCTATCGTAAATGAGTCAGGAGATTACCATAACGAGTCAGAAGTGAAAGGAACAATGGAGACGATACCCAAAGTGGGCCATTGACGGAAAGGCAACTATGCGCAGTCAGGGCGCAGCTATAGTACAGCTGAATCAACAAAGAATGAGTCATAGAAGGAAATAGAGACGTAAAAGGAAACGGAGTCGAGGGCCCTGTTGAAGGGCATAAGATAAAGGCTTACTATGGTAATGGGGTTATGCCCGTACATGACTGGAAGGAAGTAACCGATCGGGATCGGTTACCAAAGGTAGATGCTGGACGACTGGCACTTGATGATAACATGGAGTCCAATAAGGAATCCAACGATGGAGATGGCGAGGACGACGAGGGCTGGGATGCCGAAGGTGCGCAGTGAGAACTCGAGGCTGGAAACGGAAGGTACAGGGGCAAAGCGTAACATCACCCCCCTCTCAAGCTCATCGAGCTCCTGATTGACAGGGATGGGAGGTGCACGGCGAGGACGTATGACGACTGGAGGAGGACGGAGCGGGAGGCAAGGTATCGGAAGACGGTGGTTGAGAGGACAAGGGAGCGAAGGGATAGAGTACAGCTGCATGTTCAGCAGGCATCCAGCGAGAGCCTGACCCATGACCACAAGACCAGTGGCCGATATAACCACAATCGTAACACGCGTAAGCGTGAAGGGGATGGTCTAAGGGGACTTGGATATGACCACCAAGATAAAAGCGGAGTTTTTCCTCGACTTCCAAGGCGATGAAGGGAGCTGATGGGAAGGGGTTCCTAGTATGGATCACGTTGTATGGCTTCTGATCCGCGATTCCCCAGGCGCTTTCGCACGACTTGTTTAGGAAGTCTTCCCAATCGTAGATCGTGGCGTTGGTCGTAGAGTGGTGGGCTAAAATGATGGCTGCCTGCTGGAAGACACGGTTCTTCGCTCATTCTTCCGATTCCGGGGTTTGATGAGACGGCTCAACCTTAAGTTCAGGGATGGAAAGCCTTGTTGGGTCAATTCCACCAGTCTTTCAGTCTCCGATGTCGACAGCGGCGGTCCATGGCGATGTTTGGTAGCGACCCCACTCAGGGGGCGGCAGCGAGTGTACTCGATGAAGTCCTGATCCTCCTGTCTCTGCTGCAGCAGCCACTTGGCATAAGACGCCCAGGCCAGTTCTTCCGGGATGATCGGATGTTGCGTGATGAAAGGAATTGGCAACCAGGGGTCTGAGATCTTGATGTAAGATCTGTACTGCATCATGTTGGACTTCTCCCATTGCGGAGATAGTGGCACAGAGGGTGTTCTCGAGAAAAGAAGCGTTGCCGGTAGAGTCCAGGACCCTAGTAGTGATGTCAAGGAACTTGGGGATGTACGACGCAACTATGTCTGATCCTCTGAAGACCTGACACAGCAACCATAAACGTTGCTCTTGTTCTCGTGAGACCCTGACAAGTGAGTCCCCTGGGTTGTATTTCATAAGCAGCCAACAGTAGTCGAAGAACTGTGACATCGTGGGTTCCATGATGGAGACCCCGGGGAGTGGCTGCTCAGTAGTGTTGGAAGGCCCGGAACCTTCTGATACGTGCTGGCATGGTATGGTTCCAGGGACAGGTAAAGGGGGTAATGGTCGAGAGGATTCGGGTTGGTCGGTTGTAAGCTCATTGTCGTAGGGTGCGGCTGAGAGACGGTCAATGAGGGGGACAGCTGGCATTGGTGTGGGAGGTCGGTGACGTGTTTTGCCCTTATTGGGCTTTGTTTGGCGAAGTGTGAGCCCTCCGAGAGGGTGGAAGGCGGAGGTGTCAGAAATGGGTTCGCAAGATACTGCAGTTTCATTGTCTGTGGATGTCGAAGTTCTGGCGGTTGGTTTGGCAAGAAGTTCACGTGGGAGCGGATATGAGCCAGAGGGGGAGTGCGCGGGAGAGGATGGGGAGACCTCCATGAAGTTGTCGGTGAGACAGGAATCGAGTGTTGCATCATCATAGCTGAAATAATTGGAACCGGGGTTTTCAGAGTTAACAGAGCGAGGGCTGGCCATTTAATTGAGGTGACGTGTGAGCTTGTACTGGTCGAGGACCTCTTCCGCGTGCTCTTTTATGTTCTCCTCGGGCTCCCACGTGTTTGACGAGTGAGGGAAGCCGGCCCACTTAACAAGGTACTCACACCCCTTTCTGCGCCACTTACTCCGATGATTGAGTATCACCTCCACTTCCCATTCAATTTCGTCGTCTACGAGATCCAGGAGTGGAGGGGCAGGCGCATTTCCATATTCGTCGGTTTCCATATAAGGGTAAATTCGCGAGGTGTGAAATACCAGGTGAACCTTCCAGGTGGGCGGTAGGCCCAATTGGACAGCCACAGGCGAAATGACTTCTGTAACGGGGAAGGGTCCAAGGCATCGCGGCTCCAGTTTCGAAGATTGTCCCTGAGTTCGCAGATTGCCGGAGTCCAGCCATACCTGATCACCTTCTTTCGGCAGTGTGTAAGTTCCTTTCGATCGTGATCGCATTAATTCCTGTGCCTTCTTGTGACTAAGTTGGGCGATGTCGCAATTGATTGCCAGCGATTGGAGTTGGTCGTCCACAGAAGGCGCAGGTGTAGGCCGTGCGACTGGATATGGGGAGGGATCGAAGCCGTAAAGTAGGGAAAATGGTGTTTGACCATGTACCGAATGGATTTGTGAGTTGTGAGCGAACTCTGCATCAGGTAACTTCCGAGCCCAAGAGTTAGGCAGTTCAGCGCAGTAGCATTGCAGGTATGTTTCGAGCTCCTGGTTCACGTGCTCGCTTTCTCCGTTCGTTTGTGGGTGATAGGCGGAGGAAAGCTTGCTGCGGATACCAAGTGACTTGTACAGCTCTTTCGTAAAAGCGGATGCGAACTGTGGGCCCCTATCAGATATAACCGCCTCAGGGAGACCATACTGTTGATAGACATATTGTTGGAATAGGCGGGCTAGGCCCACTGAATCAACGGTCTTGTTGGTTGGTACGAACACTGCCGCCTTAGTTAGTCCCTGGTCCACGATGGTTAAGACTGAGTCGTATCCTTCTGACTCAGGAAGGTTGGTGATTAGATCCATTGAGATTTGTTGGAAAGGGAGGGGGTTTTGCAGTGTGTCGTTTGGCATGACAGGCGGTGTGATCAGATGGGTGACGACCTTGTTTGCCTGGCATATCGGGCAACCTCATATGTATTCTCGAATTGTCTTCCACATTCCAGGCCACCAGACTTCTCGATTCATTTTCTTCGTCATCGCCTTTATTCCAGGATGACCTGCAGCTGGGTGGTTGTGGTTGTCATGGAGACATTGCTTTCTGGCCTTTGGAGGGACGTAAAGCCATTGCTTATACCGTTTCGTGCCATCCGCTTGCTTCTGTATTTCCAGGTTTTCATCGGCAAGGGTATCGTCCTTTGGTGTTTCGCTCGTGGTGCACTCGTATACCTCTTGCGATATTAAATAAACCCCTTTGCAACCTTGGGTAGCCTTTGATGTGTCCGTCTTGTGGCGCTGATCCGAGGTCATTGTGGCGATTTTTGGCGGTTCAGCAGTAGAATTGGCGGAATTCACCCCCCCCTCAAGCCACATGGCATCGGGAAGGGCAGCAGCTGTGACAGCAGGTTCCTCTCTGTAATCAGGCCTACGGGATAGGGCGTCCGGGGCGCCCATAAGTTTTCCTGGCATATGGGAAAAGATGAGCAGGTAGCCTTGTAGCATGTCGAGCCATCGTGCTTGCCTTGGAGTAAGTTTTTGAGGATGTCGCCAGTAAGTTAGATTTTTGTGGTCGGTGAAGACGACTGTTGGGGTGACTGGCGAGATCAGATAATGTTGGAAGGTGTCAAGAGCATGTATGACTGCGAGCATTTCTAGATCAAAGACCTGATAATGTTGTTCAGCTCCTTTCAGCGACTCGGATAGGAAGTGGCATGGGTGCCATTCGTCGTCGGGACCCTTTTGAGCTAATACAGCTCCGGTTCCGACCTTTGAAGCGTCGGTGAATAGGGCGAACAGTTTTCGGTGATCTGGGATTTGTAATACCAGAGCCAAACACATTAGAGTTTTGATCCAGGTAAAGGCTCCATTTTCCTTGTCGGTCCAACACCAACGAGTATTCTTCTTCGACAAATTATGTAACAGTCTCGCCAATTGCGAGAATGACACGATAAATCTGCGGTAAAAGTTACAGAAGCCAAGGAAGGAGTGTACGTCGCAGAGGTTATGTGGAGTAGGCCAGTTTTCGACCGCATCGGTTTTGATTGATACAGTTTGAACATTTCCTTGAGAAATTTTCATTCCAAGGAATTCGATTCTTTGGCCTCGAAAACACACTTGGCAATTTTGAGATGTAGGTGTTCCTTCTGACAGGTTGTGAGGAACTCTTTGATGTATTCGCGGAGCTTGGGAATAGTTTTGGTGTGAACCACCACATCGTCCATGTAAGCACACAGTTGTTGTTTGTGCATTTGGTTAGCAAAGGTGGTGTCCATGAACCACTGAGAAGTGGGCGGTGAATTGCATTGGCCGAAAAACATTACCATAGGCTCAAAGAGTCCTCTCGGCATTAGGAACACTGCCTTCCATTGATCTTCTGGCTTCACCCTGACGTTGGTAAAGCCCCATTGTACGTCGAACTTGGCAAAGTACTTGGACTCACATAGCTCATCCACCATCTGTGGTATATTAGGCAGTGGATAGGAGTCATGGATAGTATGAGAGTTCAGGTACCGATAGTCCTGAACAAGACGTTTCGCTCCATCCTTCTTGGCCACGAAGAATACCAGGGCAGACACGGGTGACACTGCAAGCATTTCACAATTATTGTTCAGAAAACATGCTGAAAAAATTGAAGAAAGTGATACTCTTTTTTGACAGCTGTTTTCAAAGAGAAAAGGCAAAAATAATACTTTCTTTTCTTTGCATGACTTTCCACAAAACATTGATTGATGGTAATGCCCATTAGCATAGAAGCTAATCAGCACTACCATCAATTCATTTTTTTGCACAGAAAAGACAAAGAAAACAAAATATTATATTTGCATTTTTTATGTGAACACAGCCCAAATAAAAGAGTATCTCTTCTTTCCATTTTTTCAACATATTTTGGCAAGAAAAATTGTGAAATGCTTGCAGTGTGAGTCTGACGGTACGATCTTTCTGCATTGGAGATTTTCGTCTATGAATTTGTTGAGTATCTTCCTTTCTTCTGGCGACATCAGATATAAGGTCGCCTTCTTCATTAATGCCTTGTTGTCTTTTCGGAAGTCTTCTTTGGTTTTGATTTCGTGATCGAGCCCCTTTCGGAAGTGGGGCAATGGAATATCGGTTTCGGAGAAGACTTCGGCAAATTTGGCGTATTCGTTGGGAAGATCCGGAATTTCGTGAGGTCCAGCGTTGACCTCTAATTGGGTTGATATTGTCGTGCGATTTACAGAGGCGTTCTTGTCCTCATGTTCATCGACTTCTTTCTTCTTTGGTGGTTGCTCATTCGGGGAACCACCCCATCCAACCACCCTTTTTGTTCGCCAATTTATAATTGGCATCTCCTTCTTGAGCCATGGCATTCCAAGGATCAGATGATCCTTCTCCATGGGACCAACGTAACAAAGTATCTGAAACTCGTGAGTGGGTTTAACGAGGTTTCGACACTTCAAAAAGACTTTCTTCTTGACAGTGTAACGTATGTGTCCGTTGAAAGCCGTAATATCCCAGGTCCGTTTGACTGGGTAGGTCCGTAACCATAACTTGGCAACCAGCCGGGCTCCAATAAGGTTAACTTTGGTGCCACTGTCGATTGTGGCGGGGATCCTCGCATTACCATAATTGAGTAGCTCCAGAGTTCCATAGATCGATCGCGTGCACATTTCGGATTCATTTGTGATACTATTACAGGAAACTTGGGCACTCAGTACATCTTTAGATTTGGGCGAACCGCACGAGGAAAATTCGGAATGCCCCTTTAAAAATGCTGCTCCTTTGAAGACTTCAGATCCTCTTGTGGATCATCTTCACTTTCAGCAGCTACCTCCTTAACGTGTTTCTTCTTCGGCTTGGGACAGTCCTTGCTAAAGTGTCCCTCTTCAGTGCAATTGAAGCAGTGCACCAGTTGAACGTTTCTTTTGCTCTTCTCTCCAGGACGTCTCTTGTCAACATCCATAGCGTTAGGGTCGCGAGAAGGGCGAGTCGGGAAGTGGTAATGGGGATGAGCATCAACAGTCCTCTTCTTGTCGAGGGTACGTTTTTGTTCAATCTTGCTGACGGCTTGTCCGGTGTGAGCAATCCATTCCAAAACCGTAGTAGGGTCCTTATGATCGAGGACCCAGTCGCGAATTTCTTTCTTCAATCCTTGACCGAAAAAGATAGCTCTGTTGAAGTTATCGTCGTTATAACCGGTTCAGTTGAAGACAGAGAGAAAGCGGGAGACGTAGGTTTCAAACAGATCATTCCCTTGAGATAAGGTTACGAGTTCAATCTGGGCCTTGTGTTCTGGGTTGCTGGAGACGAAGGTGCTTCGGAGTTTGGCTTTGAATTCTTCCCATGTGTCACGGTAAGTTAACCTTCCACTTCGATCGTGTTCGTTAATATAGACTTTGGCGAATGCTGCTGCAGACCCTTCGGTCATAAAAGACAGGGTCAACCTGATTCGAAGGTGGTCGGTCGAATAGATGTGTTGGTTAATTTGGAAATAGCCTTTTACTTGTGTAATCCACGTGAAGAAGAGATCATGATTGCCGTTGTAGACGTGAGGTTTGTTAAGGTTGAATTCGCGGCCTCCATTAGGCCTATCGTTATTGTTGCGACTCAGAGTCGTGGCGGCGAATCTAGCATGGATTTCTTCTATCTCTTGAGTGGTAGGCTCACGGTTGAAGAGTGGTGTTGGTCCAGTAGAGGGCTTCGCAGCTTCCTGCCCAGAACCAGATGTAGATCCTAGATTCAAAGATTCAGTGGCGTGAGACATGACATGGATGAGATTCTCTTCGTCGATGTCAGGGACGTGGGTATCTCTGACTACGGATCTGTCGCGTGGCGCTGATCACTGTTGCTTGTTCAAGGCAATGACCGACGCGTGCTGTTTACCTTTCAGTAAAGTACACCTATAGATAGGCAATAGGTGAGCGAGCGACCTGCTGCAAGGCCTCTTGCTGATATATTGACAGTGATATGGAGATATGTTGACAGGGACTATCTTGACTACCTCCTGTTATTGTTGAAGTCTTGCTCTAACTAGTGGGATACGATAGGGTACTAGCCCAGTCGTCTAGTGGTGCAGATTCTGAGACAATTAAAGAGAAAAGCAAGGATTTATAGGAGATATCCTTCTTGCTAGGTAGGTAGCTAGGTAGCGAAAATACAAGGAGTCTCAATCGCTAAGCTGCGGGTATTTATACCCCACAGGCGATGAGACGACTATCATATCTTTACCATAAACACGTAGGTAGCAAATAAGATGGTGGTCGCATATACAAGACTTCCTCCAGAGTGTCGAGTCATTCTGACTCTTCACTGTACTGGAACGTTTGCATAGAACAAACGGGAAGTCTCTCTCGACGTGACACAACGACGGTCACATGCATCGGAAAGCAGACAGTAACCGTCAGTGGCGCTTCCAGATCCCATCGGGATCTTGGAAGTAAGAAAGGTAAAGTAAAATGAAAACATACATAATCATGGCTGTGTTGTAAGCATAAGGTCCATGGACTTGCCCCTAAGGCTAGGCAGAGGTCTAACCACTGCAAGCATTTGACAATTTTTCTTCAGAAAACATGCTGAAAAAATGGAGGGAAGAGATACTCTTTTATATTGGATAATTTGTCAGAAAAAATGCAAATATAATTTTCTCCTTTCTGTGGAGAAAAATGGATTGATGGTAATGTCCACTAGCTTCTATTCTAATTGGCATTAGCATCAATTCATGTTTTCTGGAAGAAAATAAAACATTATTTTTGCATTTTTTCTTTCCAACCATCCAAAATAAAAGAGTATCTCTTTCCTTCATTTTTTGGTAAAGAAAAATTGTGAAATGCTTGCAGTGAACGAGACGTCGAAAAGATGTGGGGAAAGGATGACAGACTGCGGGACAGTGGGGCTCATATCATGGTTTTGTACAGCAAGCAGGCCAAAGCAGAAAAGATTGGAATGGCGCACAACAGGATCCGAGTTCGGATTTATCGTCAAAGGTTAAAGGTTCATTGTCGGTTTCCAACTCTGGGTCGTTATCTCGGTAAGCTCCCAGAAGGGCTGGGTTGTGAAGGGAGGACGATGGAGGAGGAGACCTAGGTTGATTGGGGTAGCGACGTTTGAATTTGCTTCCAGTAGGTTTGTGACCAGAATACTTCCGAGGAAGAGGTTGAGGAATGGCGCGACGTTTGCCTTTTAAAGACCAGGCACCAAGATCCGAAGGAGGTGGTGGCGGTGGCGGTCGGGATGACACTGTGGGCAGTCGATAAGGCGTAGAGGAGAAGGTAGAATGATGGCTAGACACGAGCTTAGTTAGACTAAAGAATAGTCAAATCGTGCCTTTGGTTGTTCAAGTTTTTCAGGCTAAAGAATAGCCAAACCGATTTGAGTTTGATGTTGAGGTAGCAGGCATCGTGTCCGAATAACGGTCACAGCTGCATCTGGAGCTTTTCGCTTTTGTTATCACTGCAAGCATTTCACAATTATTGTTCAGAAAACATGCTGAAAAAATTGAAGAAAGTGATACTCTTTTTTGACAGCTGTTTTCAAAGAGAAAAGGCAAAAATAATACTTTCTTTTCTTTGCATGACTTTCCACAAAACATTGATTGATGGTAATACCCATTAGCATAGAAGCTAATCAGCACTACCATCAATTCATTTTTTTGCACAGAAAAGACAAAGAAAACAATATATTATATTTGCATTTTTTATGTGAACACAGCCCAAATAAAAGAGTATCTCTTCTTTCCATTTTTTTAACATATTTTGGCAAGAAAAATTGTGAAATGCTTGCAGTGTATGCCACGAGTCTGGTAGATACCTAAGACAGGTATCAGAGTCAAGAGCGGCAGAACGTAACATTGGCCGACTTCATGAAGTACCAAAGAATGGTATAGAAGTTGAGGACGACGTTGAGAAGAGTTAACCTCGGTGTGTGATTACTCTAAGCACCCTTCACTGCAAGCATTTCCCAATTTTTCTTCAGAAAATATACTGAAAAAATGGAGAGAAGAGATACTCTTTTATGTTGGATAATTTGTTGGAAAAAATGCAAATATAATTTTCTCTTTTCTGTGCAGAAACATGGATTAATGGTAGTGCCCATTAGCTTCTACTCTAAGTGGTATTAGCATCAATTCATGTTTTTTGGAAGGAAATAAAACATTATTTCTCCATTTTTTCTTTCCAAACATCCAAAATAAAAGAGTATCTCTTTCCTCCATTTTTTCAGAATATTTTCTAAAGAAACATTGTGAAATGCTTGCAGTGCTTGGTCGCGATCACTCATATTCCTGAAGAACAGAAATAAATGAGGCGAGTTGCAAGGTAGCAAAAAGCTAGGGAATACAAGGGTACCCTAGCGGTCTATATACTGTATCGTAGTGGGCTGTCAGCCCAGAAGTAAGTAGGTCGTGGGCCCACTATAAGTGGGCACTCTATCGTAAACGAGTCAGGAGATTACCATAACGAGTCAGAAGTGAAAGGAACAATGGAGACGATACCCAAAGTGGGCCATCGACAGAAAGGCAACTATGCGCAGTCAGGGCACAGCTATAGTACAGCTGAATCAACAAAGAATGAGTCATAGAAGGAAATAGAGACGTAAAAGGAAACAGAGTCGAGGGCCCTGTTGAAGGGCGTAAGGTAAAGGCTTACTATGGTAACAGGGTTACACCTGTACGTGACTGGAAGGAAGTAACCGATTGGGATCGGTTACCAAAGGTAGATGCCGGACGACCAGCACTTGACGATAACATGGAGTCCAATAAGGAATCCAACGATGGAGACGGCGAGGACGATGAGGGCCGGGATGCCGAAGGCGCACAGTGAGAACTCGAGGCTGGAAATGGAAGGTACGGGGGCGAAGCATAACACAGTCACACCACCAGTAATGCCAAACAATACACCATTGAACCCCCTCCCTTTCCAACAGATCACTATGGATTTCATCACCAACCTACCCCTGTCTGAGGGATACAACTCGGTGCTTACCATAGTGGATCAAGGGCTTATGAAGGTGGTGGTGTTTGTACCAAAGAACAAAATGGCTGACTTGGTGGAACTAGCAAGGCTGTTTCAGCGCAATGTATATCAAAGATACGGCCTTCCTGAAAGTGTTATATCGGATTGAGGACCGCAGTTCACCTCTGCCTTTACTCAAGAGCTGTACAAGGCAGTTGGAATCAAAACCAAGCTGTCGTCTGCGTATCACCCGCAGACCAATGGCGAAAGTGAACAAGTCAATCAGGAACTGGAAACCTATTTGCAGTGCTATTGTGCTGAACTACCCAATTCGTGGGCATGAAAGTTGCCTGATGCCGAATTCGCTCACAATTCGAGGGTCCACTCGGTTCATGGGCAGACCCTGTTCTCTCTCCTGTACGGTTACAATCCTTCACCTTACC
The DNA here is from genome assembly GCA_024663475.1 of Pisolithus thermaeus. Classification (NCBI taxonomy): domain Eukaryota; kingdom Fungi; phylum Basidiomycota; class Agaricomycetes; order Boletales; family Pisolithaceae; genus Pisolithus; species Pisolithus thermaeus. The sequence goes on along the minus strand of JANFAF010000020.1, from coordinate 721,350 downwards.
CTATGGCAAGAATGACTGCCGCCCCTTCAGTCAACAAACGGTTGCAGTCACTTGCTCTAAATCGAGATCTTGCTGTGCTCTCCCATAAAAGGGAACAGCAGGTAATGAAGGACCGAAGCAAAGGAAGTTATATTGCCCCAAAGATCGGAGATAAGGTTTGGCTCAATTCGGCAAATCTACGAACTCAGGGACAGTCTGCAAAGTTGGAGCCAAGGCGACTAGGGCCATTCCTCATTACAAAATTAATATCACCCATGGCAGTACAACTTGAACTTCCAACAACATGGAAGGTTCATCCGGTGTTCCATACATCATGAATCTATCCATATATGGAAACAGACAAGTACAGGGCTGCCCCAGCCCAGCTGCTACCTGAGTTGGTGGACAATGAGGTCGAATGGGAACTGGAGGCTATACTCAACCACTGCACCAAAGGGCGCAAAAAGGAGTGTGAGTACTTGGTGAAGTGGAAAGGTTTTCCCCATTTGTCCAACACCTGGGAACCAGAAACAAATATAAGGAAGCACACTGAGGAAGCCCTTTATGAATACAAGCTAGCCCAATGCCTCACCATATGAAATGTCATCGCCCCATTCTGTTAACATGGAAAACCCCAGATCTGACTATTACTATGACAGTTTCGATGAATCCGACTTTGCTGGTTCTACCCTTGTCTCAATGGATGTCTCCCCAGCCTCACCACTCGCAGTACCCACCACATGTGCCCTCCCCAAGATATCCATGTTCCCCGCCTCTGGCTCAATGTAGACCGGAACGAGTGAGGTCTCCACAACCTCTGTTGAACCCATTTCAGACTCCTCTGCCTTCATCCCTCTCAGGGGACTCTCGTTTAAGTGGACTACCCTGCATTCAAGAAAGGGCAAAAAGTGAGCCCGCCCATCTACCCCTCTCCCCTCCACCCTGCTCATGGATAGACTGTCAGCCGCCCCCTATGACTATGACCTGAATGAAGGACCCAACCCCAATGAATCAGTCCCAGTTCCCACTGTGAGTCGAAGTTGGGATCAATGGCAAAAACAACCAAAAACCCAACACAAAGACAAAAAAAAATGTGAGTGGTGGTTTTCCTAAGTGGTATCCTGCTTGAAGGACCTGTAAAATCGAAAGGAGAGGGGTTCCGTGCAGCTAGTGCAGAGGGAGGGGGACAGTCTGGACAGGGAGGAAGCTGGGAGACAAAGGGAGACAAAGGTAATAGGCTCCTGTGAGCCTGAGGATGACTGGGAGCAAAGGAAGATCAGTGGATAGACCCTTAAGGGGGCCTCAACCACTGAAAGACTGAAGATGATGATGGAGGGGCTTCAAAAGCGATGGGAGATGAAGATATATTGCAGGAGGATAGTCTCCTGGAAGTAAGTATGAAAGTGATGTATATTCTCTCTAGGCTATCTCTCTGATATCTGGAACTGCAGGGTTTATATACAAGACCAGAGTGTAGCCTCCAACAAACATGAAGCAACACTCTGTCAGCAATTGGTAAAGGGGTTGGTAAGGGATTGGTGATGATCAGTAAGGCTTGGTAAGGACAGGTAAGCGATTGGTAACAAAGTGGTAAGCATGACAAAGAATGTCAGTAAGCAATGTCAAATAAGTATGAGTCATGGAAGGAACGGATGATTAACATGCCAGGAGAACGAGTCAGGGTATTGGTCATGGCTGAGTAAGGGGTATGACTGAGCAAATCTTGATGTGACAGGTCAAGGCACAGTCATTCCAAATGAAGAACGGTGGGGGATCCTGCCAGGGGCTGAATGTTGGGGGTCTCCACAGGTGTCAGGGCATTGGATTTCGCATTTTCCCCCCTCTTCCTCCTCTGAAAAAGGGTGCTACATTGACAGCCAGTCTTCAGCAGGGTCTGAGGAAGATGGGGGACCATCCTCTCCCATGAGAGCAGGGAGAAGTGCCTCAAAATCATCATGAATGCAATCAGATAGCCTAGATGACAGTAACTGGTACTGAACCTGTTGCAACCTCAGAAGAATAAATGATGAGAGTGAGAAGTAGACATTGCAGGGGGTGGGAATGAAGGATCCATATGCTTCTTCAACTGGAGAGACTGATACAACCACATAAGACCTTTCAAGTCTGACAACAGACTCGAGACAACCAAAGAATGTCCTCCTGGATGTCATACTGACAAGGAGAACACGCTGTCCCAAAGAGATGGCTTGGGAGGGAGTGGACAAGGAAGGGATGAACCAGGATGCTTCAGGGCAGAAGCTAGTGGGAAGTCCTGGGAGATATAAGTAGTTATGCTCCCTAGCACAGGACATGAGCAAAGAGATTGTCAACGAGGCAGCCATTATGATGGGATTTAGTGAAATGGGCATCTGTTGGCAGAAATGCTGTAGAAAATCATGGAGGGCAAGGATTGTTACCAAATTTGGAAGGAAGGATGGCGTAATCAAGGGCTACGTGTGAGCGTGGGAATGATGTCGATATCTTTAGAAATGCCTGAGATATTCGAAAAACCGGAATGCCGTATGTGAGTGCTAAAAAGGTTTGATCGGCGCTTGAACAGTTTCCTCCCTAGCATTAAGGATTGTTCTTGTGCGAAGGATAACTGCTAGATGTACCAGTCATCTTTTTGCATTAGGCCATGTTCCTCAATCTCCCTTATTCAGCAAGACTCCATGCTCACGTCGCCAAACACCTTTGGTGCATGACACCGCTCTACCCCTCACCTGACCCATACCACATGAGCACTTTCCACCCTGTACCAGGTCTCCCTGCCTTACCTCTGCAGAGCCAGGGCTCCCACAAGTGGGCCCCACAACATCAGAATTCTTCGACTATTGTTGGCTTCTCACGAAGTACAATGAAGGGCACACACTTGATGGGACAACAGGAGAACAACGTGAACATCTACAGTTGTTGTGTCAAATCTTCAGAGGATCAGACATAGTGGCCTCTCACATCCTGAGGTTTTTGGAGTCTACACAGAACTGTGATCCTGAACAAAGTGCAGCCTACATAGACAGCCTTTTACGTGCCACAGTCAGTGCTATGGGTGACGTGCAACATGACATCATTATGATTGTTCACAAGGATCTTGGGCCAAATGTGGCCCATTCCTTTTGCATCAAGAATACCAATCGATCTGTTAGATCTGGGCTGGATGCCTTATGCGAGGTTGCTTCTGCAATCAAGGATGGAAGATCGCAGCTTCATGAGATGGTCGGAATGGAAGTGCATGTCAGGGGAACAGGTTTGGGGATGTCTCCCCGAGATGTCGAAACAAGACAAGGACCGCCTTCTGGAGCTAGCAAAGACAGGCTATCCATCCCTAAAAGAGAGACTCTGACATTGCCACTGCCCCTTAGAGAGGAAAAGGAAGTCACGCATGAAAGGGTCTTCAGACAAGCCATGACCATCATTGCTGACTCAGCATGAAACAGGGGAACCATTTATGCTTGGGTCGATTTGTTAGAAAAGGCTTGTTATGATCTGGACTTTCGTTCTATCCATAACATCATTCAAACCCAAAATGAAATCCCTCCCAGACCCTTCCTCGCGATAGCCCTCGATGATCAACTGCGCCTCTATCTTGGCAGATGCCTTCCTGTACCACATGACCATCCCCTCCACCCCTACACCTGCTTTGACTGCAAGTTCCTTGGACATTGGTCTTGCCATAATGGAAGAGGCTTGTGATGGATGACTCCTGACAAGGTCGCCTCATTATCCACCCACACCCTGTTATGCCGACGAGGCCCGTAGATACCTAATAAAGGTATAGGCATCGAGGCGGCAATACAATGAATAGCGGCCGACTCGTGTAGCACCAAAGTAGTGGTGTAGAGAGGAGGACGCAGTTCTGAATAACCTCGGTGCATGGTTACCTTAAGCACCCTTGGTCGCATTCACACGTATTCCCAAAGAATGGAAATATATGAAGCGAGTTGCAAGGTAGATAAAAGCTAGGGAATTACAAGGAGTCCCTAGCGTCCTATATATGTACAGTAAACGGGCTGTGAGCCCAAAGTAAAAGGGGCGAAGGCCCAAGGAAAATAAGGTTTGTACCATATACGAGTCAGTAACGGTAGAACAATAGGAAACCAAAGTGGAGGCCAAGGCCCGTAATGGGCCGCAGGCGGGAACGGCAACAATGCGCAGCAAGGCACAGCTAAAGTACAGTAGTAAGCAACGATGAGTCAGGCGAAGTGAAACAAAGCTGTGAGTCATATAGCAGGGAGGGAACCGATCCCGACACGGAAGTTAAACGTAGACCCGTTGAGGGTCACGTGGAGACCGGGGAAACATCTGGGAAGACGACGTAACTGGTTGAGCAGTTACCAGAAGTAGATGTCGGCCGAATAGCTACGGCCGACAACACGGAAAGCGATAAGAAAGGCGACGACGATGACAACGATGAGGACGACGGTAGGAAGCCCGAAGGCGCGCAAAAGGAACTCAGCATTGGAAACAGAAGGCAACGGGTCGTTGCGTAACATCACCCCCCCCTCAAGACTGTCGAGCTCCTGATCGACGGGGTTGACGGCGGGAGACGCGAGGCGAGGACGCATGACGACCGGGGGAGGACAACGAGGAAGACGTGGGAACAGAGGGTTGGCTGGTCGAGGGAGCGAAGGGATAGAGTACGGCTGCATGTTCTGCAGTCGTCCAGCGAGAGCCTGTCCCATGGCCACAAGACCAGTGGCCCAAGTAACCGCAGTCGTAACAAGCGTAGGGGTGAAGAGGATGCTGGACCGGGACCTGGATTCGTCCTCCTAAATAGAAGCGGAGCTTCTCGTCAGTCTCAACAGCAAGGAACGGGGCCTGTGGGACCGAGTTTCGGACGTGCACAGCGTTATACGGTTTTAGGCCGGCTATTCCCCAGGCATCTTCACACGACTTATTAAGGAAGTTCAACCAGTCGTGGGTGGAGGCGTCGGTGGTCGAGTGTTTGGCAAGGACGGCGGCGACTCGTTGAAAAGCCTCTTCCTTCGTTCGTTCCTTCGATTCCTTGGCTTGAACAACCGTTGCAGGCGTTGATTCAGGGACAGGAATCCCTTCTGGGTTAGAGTGGCCAACCTTTCGGTCTCGGTCGTCGATAGCGGCGGTCCACGGCGATGTCTGGTAACGAGCCCATTCACTGGGCAGTGGCGAGTGCTTTCGATGAAGATCCGATCCTCCTGCCTCTGTAGCAAGAGCCACTTGGCATAAGACATCCAGGGCAGATCCTCTAGATCTACCGGTCATAGCGTCACGAAAGGACTGAGCAACTAGCGGGCCAAGGTCTTCGTGAACGAGCTGCACGATGTCGCGTTGGACGTCTCCCATGGCTGAGACGGCGGCAGTAAGAGTGTTTTCCAGGAATGAAGCGTTCCCGGTGGAGTCGGGGACGCGAACCGTGATATCGAGGAACCGGGGAACGTACGAAGCGACTACATCTGATCCTCGGAAGACCTGACACAACAGCCATAGACGTTGCTTCTGTTCTCGTGAGACCCCGACAAGTGGGTCCCCTGGGTTGTATTTCGTAAGCATCCAACAGTAGTCGAAGAACTGTGACGACGTGGGTTCCATGATGGAGACCCCGGGGATGTGTGGCTCGGCAGTGTCGGGAGACTGGGGATCTTCTGGTACATGCTGGCGTGGTACGGCGCTGGAGACGGGTAGAGCGGGTAACGGTCTTGAAGGACCGGGTTGTTCGGACAGGCGTTCATCGTTGTAGGGGACGGCTGAGAGTCGATCACGGATTGGGATGGAGGGCATCGGGGTTGGCGCACGTTGGCGTGCCCTACCCTTGTTCGGTTTTGCTCGGCGTAGCGTGAGCCCTCCGAGAGGGCAGAAGGCGGAGGAGTCAAAAACGGATTCACCGTGTGAGGTAGTCGGTTCGTCAGTGGAGGTTGAAACTCCGGTGGGTAACGGTGCGAGGAACTCGCGGCGTGTTGGAGGTGAAGCGGAGGGGGCGTCTGCGGAAGCGGGTGTGGAGACCTCCATGAGGTCAGCGGCGAGGACGGATTCAAAGGTAGAGTCGTCATAGGAGAAATAGTCGGAACCAAGGTTTTCCGAATTTACTGAGCGAGGGCTTGCCATTTAATTCAGGCGTCGTGCGAGCTTATACTGTTCAAGGACTTCATCAGCGTGGTCCTTTATATGTTCCTCCGGCTCCCAGGTATTCGACAAGTGCGGGAAACCGGCCCACTTAACAAGGTACTTGCGCCCCTTTCTGCGCCCCTTGCTCCTGTGATTGAGTATCACCTCCACCTCCCATTCAACCTCATCATCAACGACGTCTGGCAGCGGCAGCAGTGGAGCATTTCCGTATTCGTCCGTTTCCGTATAAGGGTAAAGTCGAGACGTGTGAAACACCGGATGTACCTTCCAAGTGGGCGGGAGCTCCAGTCGGACAGCCACTGGTGAAACCACTTCCGTAACCGGGAAGGGTCCAAGGCGACGGGGTTCGAGTTTGGCGGACTGCCCTTGGGTTCGGAGATTTCCGGTGTCCAGCCACATGCGATCTCCGACTTTCGGCGGCTGATACATCCCTTTGGACCTAGAGCGCATCAGTTCCTGAGCCAGTTTGTGACTTGCCTGGGCTGCGTCGCGACTGGCCGCTAGGGACCGGAGTCGTTCGTCTACCGACGGGGCTGGGGTGGCGCGTACCACCGGATAAGGGACCGGGTCAAAGCCGTAGAGTAGGGAGAAAGGAGTCTTCCCGTGTACCGAATGGACGCGGGAATTGTGGGCAAACTCAGCGTCCGGTAGCTTTCGGGCCCAAGAGTTTGGAAGTTCAGCGCAATAGCAACGGAGGTAAGTTTCCAGTTCTTGGTTGACGCGCTCACTTTCTCCGTTAGTTTGTGGATGATACGCCGTAGACAGTTTACTGCGGATACTGAGGGATTTGTAGAGTTCTCTCGTAAATGCCGAAGCGAACTGCGGTCCCCTGTCGGATATTACAGACTGCGGAAGGCCATACCATTGGTAAACATTCCATTGGAACAGTCGGGCTAGGCCGACAGAATCGACAGTCTTGTTCGTTGGGACGAACACAGCCGCTTTAGTAAGCCCTTGATCAACAATGGTTAGGATGGAGTCGTATCCCTCAGACTCAGGGAGATCGGTGATTAAGTCCATCGAGACCTGTTGAAAGGGGAGTGGGGTCGTCGGCATGTCGTTCGGGGTGACCGGAGGGGTTACCAGATGCGTGACGACCTTGTTTGCTTGGCATACAGGGCAGCCTCGTACATACTCTCGTATCGTCTTCCACATTCCTGGCCACCACATTTCCTGGTTCATTTTCTTCGTCATCGCCTTTACTCCAGGGTGACCAGTGGACGGGTGATCATGGTTGTCGTGAAGGCATTGTTTTCGGGCCTTCAGGGGGATGTAGAGTCTTTGTTTGTAGCGTTTGGTACCGTCCGTCTGCCTCTGTACGTTGGGGTTTTCGTCTGCAAGAGTGTCGTCCTTTGGTGTATCGCTCATGGCGCGCTCGTACACTTCCTGCGAGATTAAGTAAACCCCTTTACGACCTGGACTTGCCTTTGACTGTTCCATCGTGCGGCGCGAATCCGAAGTCTTTGTGGCAATAGGTTGCGGAATGGTCTCGTTTTTGTTAAAATTCACCCCCCCGTCAAGCCACAAGGCTTCGGGTAGGGCAGCAGCGGTGACAGCGGGTTCTTCGCCATAATCGGGTCGACGCGACAGGGTGTCGGGGATGCCCATCAACTTTCCAGGTTGGTGAGAGAACAGGAGTGGGTACCCCTGCAGAGTGTCTAGCCATCGTGCTTGCCTGGGCGTAAGCTTCTGCGGATGTCGCCAATAGGTAAGGTTTTTATGGTCGGTATAGACCACGGTTGGGGCAACTGGCGATACTAAGTAGTGGCGAAAAGCGTCGAGCGCGCGGATAACTGCGAGCATCTCCAGGTCGAAGACTTGATAGCGTTGTTCAGCGCCTTTGAGTGACTCGGAGAGAAAATGGCACGGATGCCATTCATCATCGGGTCCTTTCTGTGCGAGCACTGCCCCGGTTCCGACCTTTGAAGCGTCAGTAAAGAGCGCGAAAGGTTTGCAATGGTTGGGGATTTGTAACACTGGGGCTGAGCACATAAGTTTCTTGATTGTTTCGAAGGCATTGTTTTCCTCTGCGGTCCACTTCCAACGGACATCCTTCTTGGACAGGTTGTGCAGCGGCCTCGCCAGTTGCGAGAACAATGGAATAAATCTGCTGTAAAAGTTACAGAATCCGAGGAAGGATCGTATGTCACGGAGGTTGTGTGGCGTTGGCCACGACTCGACAGCGTCAGTCTTGACCGAAACGGTTTGCACGTTCCCCTGCGATATCTTCATGCCGAGGAACTCAATCTCTTCCGCTTCGAATACACACTTCGCGATTTTGAGACGAAGGCGTTCCCTTTGGCACGTGGCAAGGAATTCCTTGACGTACTGCCGCAACTCTGGGATGGTCTTGGCGTGGACCACCACATCGTCCATGTATGCACAAAGTTGGCGTTTGTGCATTTGGCTACCAAAGGTGGTATCCATAAACCGCTGGAACGTAGGTGGTGAGTTGCACTGTCCAAAGAACATCACCGTAGGTTCATAGAGTCCCCTCGGCGTGAGGAACGCCGCCTTCCATTGATCCTCTGGTTCGACTCGCAGAGCTCGTCGACCATTTGGGGAATATTCGGGAGTGGATACGAATCGTGGATCGTGTGAGAGTTGAGATACCGGTAGTCTTGAACCAGCCGTTTCGTTCCATCCTTTTTGCCGATGAAAAACACCGGGGCAGAGACCGGTGAGTCTGATGGTACGATCTTGCCACACTGCAGATTTTCATCTATGAACTCGTCCAAGATCTTCCTTTCTTCCGGCGACATCGGATAAAGCGTCGCCTTCTTCATCAGCGATTTATTTTCCCTTTTGAAGTCCCCCTTCGTTTTTATTTCATGATCGAGCCCTGGACAGAAGTGGGGCAGCGGAATGTCTGATTCGGAGAAAACTTCGGAAAACTTACTGTACCACTCAGGAAGATCCGGGATTTCATGAGGTCCAGCGTTGACCTCTAACTGCGTCGAGATGGTTGTGCGATTTACAGAGGCGTTCTTGTCCTCATGTTCATCGACTTTCTTCTTCGGCGGTTGTTCGTCTGGGGAACCACCCCATTTAACCACCCTATGGGTTCGCCAGTTAATAACCAGCATTTCCTTTCTGAGCCAGGGCATCCCCAGGATCACACGATCTCTTTCCACAGGGCCAACGTAACACAACATCTGGAACTCGTGTATTGGTTTGACGCGATTCCTGCATTTCAAAAGGACCTTCTTCGTGACGGTGTATTGAATGGTTCCGTCGAAAGCCGTTATTTGCCACTGTTTCTTGACCGGGTAGGTCCGAAGGCGTAGCTTGGTTACCAGCCCTGCTCCTATAAGGTTGACTTCGGCGCCACAGTCGATCGTGGCCCAAACCCTCGCATTTCCGTAGTTGAGCAGCTCAAGAGTTCCGTAGATGGATCGTGCACACATTTCAGATTCATCTGCGATAGTATTACAGGAAACTCGAGCAGTCAATACATGTTTAGTTCCAGGCGCTCCGCACGAGGAAGACTCGGAACGCCTTTCTAAAAATCCTTTTTGGACTTAGCTTCGGAAGACTTCAGATCGCCTTGGGGGTCATCTTCGTCGTCATCTGCAACAGCGTTCTTGACTCCTTTCTTCTTCGGCTTAGGACAGTCTTTACTAAAATGTCCTTCCTCGGAGCAGTTGTAGCACCGTACGAGGCGTACATTCTTCTTATTCTTCTGCGCGGAGCGTTTCTTGTCGACGTCCATGGCATTTGGGTCACGAGAAGAACGAGCGGGGAATTGATAACGGACTCGGGTGTCAGCGGCCCCCTTTTTGTCGAGGACGCGTTTTTGTTCGATTTTACTGACAGCCTGGCCAGCGTAGGCGATCCATTTGGAAACCGTGGTAGGGTTCTTATGATCCAGAACCCAATCGCGGATTTCCTTCTTCAATCCTTGGCCAAAGAATATCGATCCGTTAAAGTTGTCGTCGTTATAGCCAGTTCGGTTGAAGACGGAAAGGAAACGAGAAACGTAGGTTTCGAAAGGATCGTTACCCTGAGAGAGGGTTACCAACTCGATTTGTGCCTTGTGTTCTGGGTTTCTGGAAACAAAGGTGCTTCTTAGCTTGGCTTCAAACTCGTCCCACGTGTCTTGATAGGTAAGTCGACCTCTTCGATCGTGTTCGTTAATATAAACCTCAGCGAAAGCTGCGGCAGATCCTTCAGTCATGAAGGATAACGTTAGACCGATGCGTAGATGGTCGGTGCTGTAGACATGGTGGTTGATTTGGAAATAGCCTTTAATTTGTGTGATCCACGTAAAGAAGGAGTCGTGGTTGCCGTCATACGTGCGGGGTTTGTTGAGATTAAACTTGCGGCCCCCATTAGGCCGATCGTCGACACGGGGTAGCGTAGTGGCAAACCGAGCACGGATTTCTTCGATCTCTTGAGCCGTAGGCTCGCGGTTGAAGAGCGGCGTCGGTCCGGTGGAGGGCTTCCCGGCTTCCTGCCCAGAACCGGACGTAGTTCCAATGTTCAGGGCTTCAGTGGCGTGTGACATAACGTGGATGAGATTCTCTTCGTTAACGTCGGGTACGTAGGTGTCTCCGACTACGGATCCTAATTCGGATTTGTCATCGAAGGTGAGGGGTTCGTTGTCGGTTTCCGACTCCGGGTCGTTGTCTTGGTAAGCCCCCAACAGAGCTGGGTTGCGAAGGGAGGACGATGGAGGAGGAGACCTGGGTTGGTCGGGGTAGTGTCGTTCGTAGGGACTGCCGGTAGGTTTACGACCGGATATCCTTCGGGGTGTAGGTTTGGGAGTGGCGCGATGTTTACCTTTTAGCGACCAAGGACTCGTATCCAAAGGAGGAGGTGGTGGTGGTGGTCTAGACGACACTGTGGGCAATCGATAAGGAGTAGATGAGAATGTAGAGTGATGGCTAGACACGTCTTCGTTAGACTAAAGAATAGTCAAGTGCGTGCCTCGAAAATATTTGAAACTTCTTCGGGCCAAAGAATGGCCAACAGTTGAAGTTCGATATTTGAGGGGTTAAGCAGGCGTCGTGTCCGAAGAACGGTCACAGCTGCGACTAGAGCTTTTATCTTTTGTTATGCCGACGAGGCCCGTAGATACCTAATAAAGGTATAGGCATCGAGGCGGCAATACAATGAATAGCGGCCAACTCGTGTAGCACCAAAGTAGTGGTGTAGAGAGGAGGACGCAGTTCTGAATAACCTCGGTGCGTGGTTACCTTAAGCACCCTTGGTCGCATTCACACGTATTCCCAAAGAATGGAAATATATGAAGCGAGTTGCAAGGTAGATAAAAGCTAGGGAATTACAAGGAGTCCCTAGCGTCCTATATATGTACAGTAAATGGGCCGTGAGCCCAAAGTAAAAGGGGCGAAGGCCCAAGGGAAATAAGGTTTGTACCATATACGAGTCAGTAACGGTAGAACAATAGGAAACCAAAGTGGAGGCCAAGGCCCGTAATGGGCCGCAGGCGGGAACGGCAACAATGCGCAGCAAGGCACAGCTAAAGTACAGTAGTAAGCAATGATGAGTCAGGCGAAGTGAAACAAAGCTGTGAGTCATATAGCAGGGAGGGAACCGATCCCGACACGGAAGTTAAACGTAGACCCGTTGAGGGTCACGTGGAGACCGGGGAAACATCCGGGAAGACGACGTAACCGGTTGAGCGGTTACCAGAAGTAGACGTCGGCCGAATAGCTACGGCCGACAACGCGGAAAGCGATAAGAAAGGCGACGATGATGACAACGACGAGGACGACGGTAGGAAGCCCAAAGGCGCGCAAAAGGAACTCAGCGTTGGAAACGGAAGGCAACGGGTCGTTGCATAACACACCCCTTTGCCATCCACATCCCATCATTCACCAACAACGTCATGTACCTCAGGGGGTCGTCAATCAGGGGCTCGCCGATCTTAATGGGGGGTAATGTTACAAAATTCCCCTCTTCCCGGAGTTGACTCCTGTGTCCCACCTCTACTTTGGGCTTATGCCTTGCTGTTTATCGTCTTAATCACCGCTATTGTCATCTCATCCCTCGCTGCTTATCGTGTCATCCCAGGCATGTCTCCGGACAGCCTTATGTTCTGGTAACTGGTTCAACATCAGTTTCCTCATCGGTCTCACCTTCACTCATCAGTCCAACACTGACTCACTGGTCTTGCTGTCACTCATCAGTCCAACACTGACTTCTCAGTCTCATCCTCATTCATCAGTTCCTCCTTTGTTCATTGACTCATATCTTGTACTATAGCTGCACTTACTGCACATTGTTGCCTTTCCTGTATTCCAGGTACTTCCTTGGCTCATTTACTTACTGGACTTGCCAGTACGTGCTTGGCTCGTAGCTGTGTCCCTGTACATATATAAACCTTAGCTACTCGCCATGTACTGTATCTTTTTGCTACTTTGCAACCACACTATAAACCTATCACCATTATTTGGAGATATCGGCTACACTGGCCAAGGAGACTGAAAGCCTCATCGTCTTGAAGTAACAACCTTGCCATCGCTTACCGCACTTGCCCTGTTTGTGCACAATGGCATAACACATAGTACACCGACTATGGTACTCACACAGTGTCAATGCATACTACTGGTGCTATGAAGTGCTACATAATCTGGCCCTTTGGCTACAGTGGCTACATATAGGGGACTTAACTACAGTGCTATTGATGTTATAGAGGCTACATAGGGCTACATAGGTAAGTAATTTTTTCCTGATGCCACCCTATTCCTAGGAGTTGTTTACTCAAACAGTACCTTTCCTTGATTGTCATAGTTCGGGAAATGTCTTTGGCAGATTAATGAAGGGGAAGTTGCTACCTCATCCTACCAGGGAGTCAACACAATTTCGCCCAACAGATGCATGGTGGAATATTTGCACATCATGCTGGGAATGTGATCCTTCATTACGTGCTGAAATGAAGAGTATCTTGGAGGAAGTCAAGGCTATGTATTTCTGTCTGTACTCTACTCTTTCCCCAAGTTCTCTGTGTTTTGACTGTGTTCTCACAGTCCCAAACTGGTCCTGCCATAACTCCCTTCTAAAATTCCACCTCTGCAGGCCATCAGGAATTCAACACATTACTTTTTCATACTTTTAAGATACTTTTTGCAACTCTGTTCAACTTATTGACTTTAAGGTACTATTTTGATGTCAAACCAAATCAAAAGTTAACAGCAAAGGTAAAAAAAAGGCTACAAAAGTCAATTAAGTCAAACAGAGTTGCAAAAAGTATCTTAAAAGTATGAAAAAGTAATGTGTTAAATTCCTGATGGCCACACCCTATCCCAAAAGAGGGAGGGAGCCACTCGAGACCACAGTGAGTCAGAATCTCTGGTACTCTGATCCTACCTTATCTCAAAAGAGGGAAGGAGCCACTCAAGACCATACTACAATCCCAAGATGCTGCCGCCGAACTAAATGGTCTTGAACGTCTCGCGACGCATTGAGGTATGCGTGCTCGGAGTAAGTATACGCTTGATATGGCAACTACTACGTACTATTCACGGATGTACGTATTTATACAAGTAACTTAAACTGACTTATCGAACATATTCATGTATTCTTGACAACTACCTTACTTGTAAGGTAGGGCCATTTCAGAGTCGACAAGCTTATCCAACATGTCAAGCCAAAGGTTGTGACAGACTATGTAAATACTAAGGCAATTTTTCATTGTCATAAACGGTAAAATGGAGACTGAAGAAATAAATGTCCATACTGCATTGCGAATTCAAGTACACTGTTTGTTGGGTTTACTGGCACCCGTGTCGTGTGAGCTACGTGTGAAGGCTATTACCGCTGTCATCTACCAAGCAAGGATGTCTCCAAAGTATGGGCATTGCTTGTTGCATGATGATAACAGTACTGGACAATGTGGACCAAGGGTTTGAGTAGTGTCCAATTCCAAATCCACGGGCTAGGCGTGTGTATAGAATCTTACCCCGTCTACGAAAACCACAGTAGTGTTGTCAGGGAAGCTCAAAGAAGTCAATATTGCCTTCAATCTCGACGAAATTAGATACGATAGAATACATACTTACGATAACAGAGTTCTCTCTAATACACTCTCATACCACGATACCGGCGTCAGGGAACGGTCTGAGTCAGTATTACTGTAGTATTGCTCTTCGTAAAAAGGTGACTTTGCGGTTATAGACCACCACAATTTGGGACTGGCCTTTGCAACTGTCGAAAAAAGCGGTTTTTCTCGCTTGCACGGGGACCGAGAGTGCTCTGGTATGAGGCGTTTAGGAACCGATGGTCGATATCGGCTCCCCGACTGCAAGTCATTGCGGAAGGTGGATACTGTGCACACTGGCCTGTCTTTGTACGAATCATGAATCACCACGGTGCTTGCTTCTATCCACTGATTCCGCACGTGTGCGAGAGGTCCATGGATGGTCAGTGCGAGAGCTTCGGAATATCAATTGCGAAAGGCACGCACCTACACGGATAGCCACGACGCACAATAACTGGAGGTCACGGTGCGCCGACGCGACGTGGTAACTGGCACGCAGTCAACAAGGCCACAGCATGCAAGTGAACCTGCCTCATTAGTAGACTCTCCAGGTGACCGGGTCCGCAGGGCCACCCAGACTAAATGAACTATCCGACCAACCCGCATTCGGAGTGTCTGATTCATGGTGTACAAACCGTACAATCTGCTGATCATCAGTCAGGCATAGGATTGTCCAGCCCTTCAACGTTTAAGCAACCATTCACGCTCATCATACTTACATGTCGTGCACCACGTCTGCTTCCTATGTTTCTGAAGTCTTACGTAAGACACCAACAACCGGCAAATAGGTTTTGGAGCGTGGGCACTTCCGTTTGTTGCCTTGGGCCCTGCGGAAGGCAGCTGCACACCACATACCTTGGTCTACTCAAGGAACGACAGCGCGAAAGATGTCTTCCGTCCCGGTTCCATCAATTGAACTAACCACACCGAACACGGCGGCCGGCAATACGTCCTTGGAGCCTCTGCTGACTTGGCTCACACTTATACTTGCTCAACTCGAGCGCACTTTCTACAAGGTCCCCGGCTCAGCAGTCATTGCGCGCTATGTCCGTTCTTCGCACCAGAACGATCCAGGTCGGACTGTATTAGAGCTGATTCTGATTGTGTTTGCGGTGCGAACCTTGATGCAGTCAAGAAGTAGGGATAAAAGCGAGGGAAAGTTGATCAAGTTCAGCGAGAAGGTGCGTTGACTGTTGACGAATATATTCACTTCTATTTTGTTTCTGTTGTATCCATGAGTGTTGAGTCGACTGACTCATAACCCAGGAAGTTGACGAACTTGTCGACGAGTGGACACCCGAGCCTCTTAGTGCACCACTTACAGAATGGGAACAGCGCGACCTTGCGTCTGTGCCTGTGATCGCCGGTCCTAACGGTCCTAAACCTAAGATCTTGTCTACAGGCAAGACCGTTGTAAATCTGGCCAGTTATAATTTTGCTGGCCTTGCTGGGAATGAACATATCAAGGAACGAGCCATCGAGACGCTGAGAAAGTATGGGTTGGGAAGTTGCGGGCCACCTGGATTCTACGGGACGGTCGGTAGGTTTCTTTTTTTTTTTGTTGTCCTTCTTTTGTTGGCCTACGGTGCGATAAAGCGCCAGGGAAAGTAGGAATATGATGCAGTGATCTTTGTAATTCACGAGACATTGGTGATGCTCACTCACCTTTTTTTTGCGCAGATGTTCATCTTGAATTAGAGCGAGACATCGCAGACTTCCTTGGCACAGAATCCACCATCCTCTACTCGCAAGGCTTCATCACCATATCTTCTGTCATCCCTGCCTTCTGTAAACGTGGAGACGTCATCGTTGCAGATCGCGCCGTCAACTTTGCAATTCAGAAAGGCATCCAGATATCCCGTTCCACTGTGCGGTGGTACGACCATAACGATTTGAAGAGCCTGGAGGATGTGTTGGTTAGTGTGGAGAAGGACAGGAGAAAGAGAGGCGCGCCTATTACCAGGCGATTTATAATTACTGAAGGGATTTTTGAGAGAGATGGGGAGATTGTAGATTTGCCCAAGTTGGTAGGTGATCTCTCCCCAGCGCTTTATATCTCCCCGCATTTTCCATATGGCTTGAGTCCCTGATTCAGCGCTGACGGGCGTGTATATGGCAGATTGAGTTGAAGCACAAGTACAAGTATCGACTCATTCTGGATGAAAGTATCTCGTTTGGTTCGGTCGGTAGGACCGGGAGGGGCCTTACGGAGTTGTATAACGTTCCAGTGAGTCTCCTTTCCTCTGTTCTATCCCCATTCATATTCGGAGTCCTCATCCTCCTTTCTCACTTTGTTTTGCGACCCCTATACTCGACTCCTTTGATTCCGGCCATTTTTCTTCCGTTCCTCGTTTTCCTTGCGCATTACGTCATGCCATTTATTCATCTCAATCTCACTTCACGCTCCATAGGCTTCTCAAGTCGACATGCTAATTGGCTCTGTTGCCAATGGCCTTTGCTCTGCTGGTGGATTTTGTACTGGCTCCACAATCGTAACTGAGCATCAGGTGAGGCTGCCACCTGCTTCTTGGCTGACTCGATACTAAATGATTGTGTGCAACCATTTTTTTGCATGTCTTCCCCCACCTCCACTACAGCGTATCAATGGTACCTCATTCGTGTTTTCGGCTTCGATGCCCCCGCTCCTCGCAGTCGCAGGCTCCGAAGGAATTTCGTATTTACGGAACACGCCTTCGGCACTGACAACGCTGCAAGAGAACGTGAGGGCTGTCAGGGCCGTGCTTGAGAAGACCGAGGGCATTACTGTGGTAGGACACCGGGCGAGTCCTATCGTACATTTTCACTTGAAAACTCCTTCCACTGCCAATGGATCGGCGAATGGGATAGCAAGCAGCCCGATGACAGTCATGCCCCCACCTACTGGACCCTCTTTCGACTACGAGGTGGAAGAGAAAATCTTGCAAGACATTGTCGACGACGCTCTTGCGAACGGCGTATTCATCACGCGTGCAAAGAGGTTGAGTGGCCAGGAGATGATAGAGACGAGGCCGACTGTGAGGATAGCCGTCACAGCTGCGCTAACAAAGAAAGAGATAGAAAAGGCTGCGGGAGTCGTGAAAGCGAGCGTGGTCAAGGTGCTTGGGAAGAGGAGGGCGTGAAAGTCGCTCTTCTCGTCAGAACCAGCAGGCTAGAGAGAGTAATCGTATACCTTATAAGCATTCATCGACTGTAAATGATACCCCACCGAGACTTATTTCTTTTGAGGGGGTGTAGTAAAGGCATTCATATTTGCTGAGAGTAATGGGATTTCAGTGCTTTGTTAACTCGGTTGCATTCCATTAGTCCATTAAGAACTCCAACCACAATTTCAGCTTTCCAAGAACCATAGAGCCGGAACAAAGTAGGTGAGCCACTGTCGTCACGAAGCCAGTTCTGTCGTAGAGAAGTTTTACCCTCTCTCACCTCGGGGATCTGTGGGCCCGACGTTGGCCCTGCACCGATAATACGCCCCTGTCGTGGCAGCAGCAAGACTACATACAAACACTTCGATCACGGTAACATCGGAACCGTCAAGTCGAAAAGTAAGACTCAGAGACCTAGGAGAATGGGACACACGTACGTGATCGGTACGTTTTAATTTCATTCAACATCTTGCAGAATCGCTAATTCTTCGCTCGTTCCATTATTTCTCTTATCCTCCTTCACCGTCATCATTACCGTATGACCGGTAACTGCTACCTGACTCGATGATGGCATGATTTTCGACTACATAATACGCAAATGGCACGTTCACCATCTCGATGAAGAGCACATGGAAGAGGACGAATCCACTCCGGCATGCTTGCCCCCTTGGGTTGAACTCGAGTACTGCGTGAGTCCCGTTTGATCATCACGAGACGCCGACGCATTTCCCACTGAGGCCTCCAACGCGTAAATGGATGTCAAACGAAATATATAGCACATGATAAAGCTCGCAGGCCCATCTGCGTCGGTGCATTTCACACACCTATCCGCTAACGCGGGGAGCTCGCTTGGATCTAAGCTGTTGTCGTTTAGCGAAAAGCGCGAGGAGGACAAGCTTGCTAGCTATGCGGTACACTCAGTATCGATTTTGGAGCTACTCCAGCAGAAGAATGTACCACTTTCAAAAGTTTGTTTGCTCGACCCCAAGGCGGGTAATGCCCTCCAGCCAGGGGATAAAAATGAATTCGGGTGGTTTTTGTTTGGCGTACGTCGAATCATCCGCTTTCATGAATGACTCAACATACCATGAATCGTAGGGGATCCTCGGTAAGCTACGTTCTTTCACCAGTTATTGTTCATCTCTCTTTACCCACCCTGAGGGTGGTAGGCGATGACCCACCCCGGGATCGCACTTCCGAACTTCGCAGACTGGGATTCCCTTCACGACACCTTGGACCCGTGCAGATGACCACCGACACTGCTTTGGCAGTCACGAAGCGCGTCGTTGACGACGGAGGTATGTTGCTCATTGCTTTTCGTCCAATGCGGGTTGAAGTGGAGCCGATTCTGAAACACCCGGACAGTTCCTCTCGACGAGATACCATACGTCGTACGTTGCCTAGCCTAGTAGCTTCGTGGTTATAACTAGGTTCGTCTGGTAGGACTTCCCTACCATCCGGTTCAACGCCCGTGAGAGCGTCGAGATGCCTTTCAGTATGTCTCGTTATCTTCTTTTGTCGGTACCTCTCATCCTCTTCTTCGAACCGTAATTAGGGTATATCAGAGAAGGCGGCGACCCACTCCTCCCACCGGGCATGCGGGATCTCTTGCACGAGGACTTGAACAAAAGCTTTGAGTTCTAATGTTGCATATCTTGGGAAACTTCGACATCAGCTCATACCATCTAGTTGGGGTGGTGTCAAATGGTTTGTGTGTACGTAGCGACCTTGCTCGTCTCCGAAGGGGATTCATAGGTGCACATGTGAATGGCGTACTTACACCTATATTCATGTGCACGTCTTAAGGGCTGAACGTCAAAGTATCTGATGTACGACAGAGGTGTGCACTATCTGGGTTGGGTTATTACGGTGATATTTACGCAATCGTCCTCTCCGCCGACGCGCAATTTGCAGAGGACATCATGGGCCAATCAATTGCACGTGGGCAGCTGATAGTGGCTGTCATTTCCATGTTCTAAATGTTCGATAATCTTATCTGAGTCTGTATATTGTCATGTACTAGATGCCATTCCGCTACCTTTGTAAGGGAACAACTGATGCCATCGACATCCCACTAAATTCGTTCAGATGACTTCCCCGTGGTGATGGAAGGGAAGAAAAGGACCTCCGTTACGGCGGTCGACGTGCCGGGTGAACGTATTGGAGGCCAAGGCAAGGCTCCAATTCGCCTCTCCGGTTTCTGCCCCCAAATCATCGCCTGTGGTCCCAACTCAAGAACGACTGGACCCATGCCGCGTGCCGCCCATTTGGCTGTTGCCATGGACAGTGCGCTGGTGCTTGAACGTTGAACGACCGCCACTTACTAACATTTTGGAGTCGTTTAATTCTGACAGTCTGGCGCCCAGGCCCCACACGAAATGCAATCGCACCCGATTCAGAAAAGGCTGCACGCACAGTGGGCTGTGATCAATTTGTACCGCGGTACATACGTCACCGCAGCACTGGATTGTTCCCGGGGTGCACTGCTGGAGTATGCGCGGTGCGAATGAGTAACTCGGAAGTGGGGACAGAGCCTCCCGGGCGTTGAAGTTGTCCGTCCAGTACTACTGCCTCGGTGTTCAGTAAGATAAAGATGTGCATGATGAATATTTTTGGCGTTGTGCTTACGTCATCAAAAACTGCCACCTTCCGGGGCGATGCTGTTGTATCGTAAACCACCATGACAAGTTCCTCGTCGTCGTCGTCGACGCCGAAAGATGACATTCGGGACGATGTGCCGTCCTCGAATGAGAAGAGTGGCGAAGATGTAGAGAGCTCTCCCGAGCCGCAAGAGCTCGAGCAGAGTGGCATTGAAGGCACTGAGGAGACGGGCGGTGGTGATTCTGAGTCGACAACAGTGACTATGGAGGATAGGAAAGCGAAGCTGGACAAGCTCCGGGCTAGAATGGTCTGTTTTCGTCAGAATCTCCCTTCGTGGTAGATAGAAATGTCTCACTTCAATGAAACCAGCGTACATCCACGAAAGCCAACCGCCAATCACTCATTGAGGAGTCTGCAAGAGCCAAGTTAACCGCACGCGATATGGCACGTCTAGAACGCCAGAAAAAACTTGCTGAGATGCTCCGGACCCAGGCAGAAGCGGAGGAACGAGGGGAGGATATCGAGCGGGCAAAGAATTGGGAGTGGACGATAGAGGAGAACGAAAACTGGGAGAAAAAGTTGGCGAGAAAGGCTCGGAGAGCGGATTTCGAGTTTCACGGTACGTTTCTTACAGGTTATTTCATGCAAATAACGGATGAATGATGTGCGGTTATAGATGACGCGCATGCCGCACATCGACGGTATAAGAAGGATTTGGACTTTCTTAAACCCAACATGGAAGTATACAGCAAGCAGAAGGAGCAGGCCTTGGGCTTGGCTGCTGGGACGCTATTGGAATCGGGCAGTTCCACGCCCTCCGGTTCATCGGGTGCATTGACAATGTTCGACCCAAGCGGTGGCCAGGTTTGTGTATCTCGAAAAATATCCGTAGTGAGAGACGGGCTAATTTCTCCAACAGATGGTCCCAACGGTCGAACGACGCATGGCCGTGGATGCCTTCTATAGAGATGCCAACACGCTGCTCTATGCTGATAACAAGCCTTCTGAAGAAGCTATCGACCGGGTAATCAGCAAGCTCAACCGAGAGTCCGTTTCTGTCTCCCTGTGCCCCCGTGTCGACCGTGCTTACGACTCGTTTGACAGTGTCGATAAGAAAGCCAAGTTTTCGCGCAAGAGGCACAACGAGGACGAGGGCGACATCACGTATATCAACGAGCGGAATCGTGTATTCAACAAGAAGGTCAGGGATCTTCGCCTTTCATTCACGATGATTCTGATCCGTTGTTCCGTGCCTCAGATTGCGAGATATTACGACAAGTATACTGCAGAGATTCGTGCCAGCTTCGAGCGTGGAACTGCGCTATAGCGCTTTTACGTATCTTACACTTCGTGCCTCACTTCCTCGTATCTTTGCAATCCTGAACTGTATAACTACCATCGCTAATATTACTATATCTACGAGCGTACAAAGCAACCGGCAATGCAGAGGATGTATACAATCGTCGCCAATCTAGGGTTACGCACACCTTTTCAAAGGGCATGTCTGGTAAAGTTCCCCACAAACACCTGAAAAAGTAATACTATGGTCAGCCTATCCGAATGGCACAAAAACGAGTGGTAAAGTTCAGAATTGCAGATGTGTAAGTCAGCAGCTGGAGTGCGAGTCCATCAGACTGTTGAGCTTGAACTTTTGTGATTTTGTATTCATCCCGTACAGAAAAAGAAACTGAGAAGAGGAAATTGAGACTTGCCTTGAACACGTTGTCGTTGGAAGGAAGAAAGAAAAAAGCGACCGAGAGGGTGTTCGCATGCAATTGAAACCCCGACGCCGTCCCGAGACGGGTGCAGTCGTGCGGAGTAGCCGATTGATCGGCACTGCCTGCTGTTTACTTCATGGACACGGCTGCAATGTCGTACTACAAGCAAAAATAGAGCGGACCACGATATATAGTACCCTAAGCATGCAGTCGCTTCAGAACAAGTTTTGTGTTTCCCCTCCCTTTCAGCTCGTACTGCATGGCGGTCGATCTACAGGCCTCAGCTCCTAGCTCCCCATTCCCGAGCCCACCGCTATCCCCCGTACCGGAGAAGATATTGGCAGACAACAATGCCTTCCAGTATCAGGGGGATCTTGACAAAGTCAAGCGTCAGCTGGGCAGACAGCACATCCAAATGTAAGTGGAACGAACTATTTATACAGCGTTGCTTACCGTCGTGCTCTTCGACTCCAGGATTGCCGTGAGCGGAACTCTGTTTCAGCTTAACGAGCTTGTCACTGAAACCTGTCTAGATTGCGGGGTGCATTGGAACGGGTCTCTTCTTCGGCCTGGGTGAGATCCTTGCGCTGACTGGTCCCCTGGGTGCACTATTGGTCTATTTGCATGTCTCTACTGTCGTCTATGCGTAAGTTCGGTCCCACGTTCGAATCCAAGTGCTTACTTTCCCCCTACCTCAGTACGATCATGTCGATAGGAGAAATGGGCGCGTTCGCTCCAATATCTGGTTCGGTGATCCACTATGGTACGTCAGCCCTTGATTCCTGGCACAGTGGAGAGCGACGTGCTCACTTTCACAGTCGCAAGGTGGTTGGATCCTGCTGCAGGTTTCGCGGTACGTCTGGAGCCTACAACTCACCTGAATGACTGTTGCTGACCTAGTTTTCTCAGCTTGGATGGGTCCGTGTCTTTCCGCTTGATAGATATCTTCCATTAATTTTCCCTCTCGTTCCAGAACTACTGCTATGTGAGTTATCAGATTTATTCATCTCTCTTTACTGGTGCTTACGACGATCAAGTACGCTGCTATCGCCATACCGTTAGAGATAACCGCATTGACCGCGTTTGTCAGTTTCTGGGATTCCAACGTTCGTACACCTCCGTCATTTTCTTTAGTGGAATCCTCGATGCTCACGCGGGTACCACGCCAACTAGCCAAACCATACAGCGATTTATGTCGCCGCCACTGTAGTGGGATTATTCATCATCAATCTTTTTGGTGTCCGGTCAGTTCAGTAGCATATCTAGCTCACAGTCATCTGATGAATATATACATGTTAGTTGGTTTGGAAACTGTACGTGACAAGCCTCGGTAGCGTTGTGCATGGCGCTCACTACGTTCTAGCTGAAATATTGTTTGCAACGTTGAAGAGTAAGTTGCTGCCCCACGCACAATGAGCACTGACTAACCATGTCATTATTGTCTCGTAGTCCTGCTTGCAATCACCTTGGTTCGTATATCCTTCCTGCTCTCTGCTGCATTGTTATATCTGGGTGACCCGCATAGATCGTTGGCGGACTCGTCATCAGCTTGGGTGGAGGGCCTAATCACGATAGGTTCGTCTTCAGTTCCAGTTTCAGAGCTCCTCCTGATGGCGTTTCTGCAGGATTGGATTCCGGGTAAGATCCATTAATATCTAAAGTTGCTTTTACGAACGCGAACAATGTTAGTATTGGAAGGATCCCGGGCCCATGGTTTCCAGCGAGTGAAAACCCTTTCGCGTTGGAAAAGTATATTTATGACATGCACACAGCACTCGAGCCTGGGGCCACAGGACGCTTCCTTGGTTTGCTTGTGGCTATTGTTCCCGCCGCGTACTCTGTCAGTGGCTTCGAGCTCATTGCCATGTTAGTCCCTGGTGTAGCATTGCTCCGTATCACATGGATCTGACAGACATTCCCATTCAGCGGCGCAGCGGAGTCAGTGCAGCCCCGAACGAATATCATCAGGGCAATGAAATTCGTCATCTTCCGTCTTGTTTTCTTCTATGTGAGTATATGAATTACTACAGTGGCGAGTTCTGGTATTGATTGCTGCCTGCGCTAGTTATGTTCGGTCATTATCGTGGGCATGCTGATTCCGTCGAACTATCCGGACTTGTCCAGGTGAGGACCTTCTTGTTAGCGGTACCTAAGACTGTCCTCAATGGCACCAGTTTATCCCCTTTCGTGCTAGCTTTCGAACTCGCAGGCGTCAAAGGTATTTGTGACTCTGCTGTGCTACGGGATTATAGCTTACAACATCTGTCTTGCCTCTTAGTTCTCCCGTCTATCATAAATGCCATTATTATATCAAGCGCGTACTCGTCCGCGAACACCTGTGTCTTCACGGCTTCTCGCATTCTCTATGGTCTTGCGGTGCAAAAGCAAGGCCCGAAGATCTTTACGACATGTACAAAGAGTGGGCTCCCATGGGTCGCAGTGGTCGTCGCAGTGGGTGTCTTCGGATCATTCTCCTCACTTACTTCCTTGACGTGAAATTTATCAGGGCATGTTCTCGCTTTTGGCATTCATGACTGTGTCGACGGGTGCTTCTACCGTTTTCAAGTATGTACAGTCTTGGTCTGTTCTTGTGTGGCACTAGATAATTAACACGTGTCCAGTTGGTTCGTCAGCTTGTGTATGTATTGTTGCTCTACGATCGCTCTGTAGGGCGCTTTGCTGACCTTTCTGTTAGCCACCATGTGCGGACTCATCGGGTACGTAGCCCGCCTCGTCCCCCGTGTCACTACTCATTCCTGACCTTCAACCTTACACAGATGGACAGTCATTAATATCACCTATCTCCGATACTGTATGGACGACGTTGCCTTTGAGCCTAACTGATTTCTGACAAGACATCACTACTCATCACACAGATTACGGCCTCAAACTCCACGGTATCGTCCCCCGAGGAATATACAGATCTCCGTTACAACCCTACGCTGCGATGTGGGCCGTCTTTTGGTAGGCATGACTCCCTTCCTCGGTGTACTCCCCTTTGAGACGACCGACCCGCACGATGAACAGGTCTATCTTCTACATCCTCATCAGCGGTATTTCGGTCTTCTGGACGTTCAGCGCTTCATCGTTTATTGCTTCATGTGAGTCCATGGTCCTACACATGTTGGGGGGCGGCTGGTCGCTGATTCATTATGAACGACATGCAGATATCAACCTCCCCGTTATTTTGTGTCTCTATGTTGGTTACAAGGTATACCACAAGACGAAGATGGTAAGTTTTGCCCTCATATCGACCCCCCGCTGCTCTTTGCCTCTGTAATATAACACCGTGACTCATGTCGAACGCGTGTCCTACAGCAACCACTGGCAGAACTCGATTTTATATCGGTAAGTCCGTGTCCACATTTGGATTGTACACGCTCGCTAAGCGGTGCCCAGCATATTCCCACTTTAGAAGAGACGGGCGACGAAGCGCTCTTGTTGGAAAAGGTGCCGCTGCTTCAGCAAATGGGCATCGTATGAAAAAGGAACGCCTGATCGCTGCTCGATCGTAGACTGCACTTCTCTCCCCCTCATTGTGTCTGTAACGACCTGTTGTTGACATCGTGAACTACGCTTCTCTACGTCTCTTATGCGACTTCACTCGTCTGCATTGCAGATACCTCATCGGTAAAATACATATTTATTTCATGCGCGTTGGCTCCAGTGTCTATTTTGATTTCAGCCCATTCGCGGCTAGTCTTCCCAAGGCACAAAAGGAACGACGATCATCGTTTTCTTGAGGAAATCAGGTAGGGTGGAGGGGGCATAAGTGCGCGGTGAAGTTGCCGTAAAACCCAGTGTCTTTAGTAAGGTTTAGAAATTGTCGCTACATGCAACGCAGTGGGGGGCTATTCCACAGCCAATGAAATAATTACAGCAAATACGACAAGCATGAAACATGCGGGGCGGCGTGACCACGTATCAAAAGTCCAACAACGCGGATTTGACAACGTATCCTAGTCATCAAATGGATAAACATAGTTGTCTTCGTCACCAACACACTGTTTCAGCCATTCCTGAAGAACCTCGATGAACGGATTGTGTGCGACTTTGAGATCATGACGAGAAAACAAAATCCAGCACCTCAAGATCAAATCGGCAAGGGCAGGCGCTGTCGTCCGCGAACTAGGATCCCACCGTGAGCGAATATGCGGATAGGTCCGTTGCATGAAAGTTGCATGGGAGACAGCGTTGAGATCACCTGCTTTGTAATTTGATATCTCTTGGTGGCTACCGCTCGCCCATCGCTCAAACATGTCCGGCCATGATGTAACGTGTGGTAGCCGACCCGCTCCCAGTGGGTGAATAAATCCCTGCACTCGTGCTCTGGTGAGTGCCTCTTTGCGGAGAGGACCTTTATACGAAAGGAAAAAAAGAACCAGAACATAAAGGAAGGACTCTATGTCATCGTAGTGAGTATGGGACTCTCCCCTAAGGACGCCTATGGACATATATGGTGTTGTACCCTGGTAAAACCATAAGCCATAGGTTGCGAATGTAAAGAAAAGTTACTTGCAGTCCGCTGCGCCTTGTATGGCTTACCGTCTGCCAGTAAAGGCGAAGAAGGTTGTATGAGGGAAGCAAGTATGTCCGTATGTATCTTCGGAGGTGGCGGAGAACCTTGGTGCATGTTAGGAGGTCCAACGATGGCCATGTCGAAGTCAATCAGCGCTCCCAGTCCACCCCGACAAAGAGCAAGAACTATGTTATTCTCGCTGATGTCGCGGTGAAGTATGCCTATTTCGCACAAGTATTGATGGCCTTCGCGGCAAATTATGAGTGACAAGGAATGCGGTCCAAAGTTGCCTGCATACCAAGCAGTGCACCTATAACCCCCCTCACGAAATCATGAGGGCTCCAGAAGTACGCCACGGGACGCCACAGCTCGGATATCGTCACAGTCAGAATACGGTTTTCTACCTTCAGTTGTTGCATTTCTTCGATTAACAGTGCCCTGATCGATCCAAGCGTCGAGTCAACCCCACCGTCCTTGGCCATGGGATCAAACAACCTAAAATCGATAGTCATGAGTCACGGTACTCGTCATCTAGTCACGGTAATGCGCACTTTGATGGAATAATGACATTGGGATGCGGTTTATGCTCAGAAAGTTTCTTCAAAACGACCGCCTGATCGTCTGCGCGAGCAACATCCTGCCAAGATGTTTTCAGAGCGAAATACGTCTTACCATCGTCGGCCCCTACGACGACATACACCGTTGTTCCTCTGCCGCGTATGGAGCCGGAAGTAAATAGGATACCGATACACTCGCGGCCGTGCACTCGAACGGGAACAAAGGTACGCAGTGCGACCGTCCTTTTCCTTCTCTTCGATCGCTTCCCCTGACTCATTTCGTCGTCAGGTCCTCTTTTAGATCCAGTTGAAGTGGTACCGCTGTTGGAGCCAGTGCTGGATGCTGCGGAAGGCTGGTCAACACTTGGGAGATCAATAGAAGCGGAATAAGGCGTCCCCGGGTTTGAAGCATATTCACTGAAGGTTGGCGGAATGCCGGATTGAGAAGTGGAGCCCGAGGTCATAAAATTCGGGCCGGTGCGGGGCGTGGCTGCGGAACGTAGTTCAGGGATATCCACACTGACATTTCTCTCGCCGATCTCTACGTCGGGGTTGTGACCAAGTGCGTTTTTGTCCGCCAAGACGATGCCGAGGATAATGCGAATGAATTCTATGCACCCTCGACCGTCGGTCAGTGACAATTCGATGCGTTCTAATCCGCTGCAGTCTCCACGTAAGAGAGCAACGAAATCCTTGCCAACCGTCATGCCGGTCGCAAACCTCAGCCACGGTTGAGCACGTTTGATTCCTCTCATATATCGTTGCACTTGAATGAGACCTTCCCTCGCATTCCGAGCACTCTTCGATTCTCCGGCGAGGAGCATGGCAGTGAAATTAACGTATGCCTCTTTGACTTCAAGCTCCTCATCGTCGCTGAAAGCGGCCAGTGGCAAGACCATGAAGTCCGGACGCATGTCTTCTCCGTCGGGCTCATACGACAGAGGGATCGCGTGATGTTTATCGACGGGGGCAGCAAAACGATTCCTGGGTTGCAGCGAGTCATCTTGTAGAATCGACCTGGCAGTCGATAGAGCACTGTCGGCTACGCTGTTGAGGAACGCGACCAACTTGTGCTCGTTGATGGGTATTGTAGGAAATTTCGGCCAACTCCACTGACATTTCGTCTCGGGCTCCGGAGTAGGCTCGTCAAGTGGCGCGTCAGAGCGAAGACATGCGTGTGCCACCGCGTCAGCATACGCAGCGTTCAATGCGTGGCGCGTTTCTTCGCCTTCGTTCGGCTTGATCTCCTCGCAAGTCACCGTCCCGTCAGCTAAAAATCGATCCAGAATATCTCTTGCGAGCCTGGTCGTCACAAAACGGCCGAACATGAGGTCGGCCAGGTCGAGAGATCGGTACCGAGCTTTGGTAAGCTCGTGATTGATTTGGCCGTCGACGACGTCACGTGTGTGATTTTCGCTTGGATGCTTGCTGCCCGCACTCTGCTTCATCGGCGACTTCTTGTCCGTAGTGCGAACTGGAATGTCTTGGTCTCCGCGTTTTGCGGGCTGGATGTGACGCACGTTACGCTGGGTACTCGAAGTCAGCCTCAAATTTTCAAGATGTCCAAGGGGACTTACTCTGACAGGCTGCACTGTAGCCATCTGTGGACGCGTTGGACTGGTCGATGGACTGGAAATGCGAGGGATATGAATAGTACGTGCTTTATATATCTGGCAAGGATCAATGAGTGGAAATCAAAGGCATTCGGGGTCAATTTTTTCTGACGTCGGACTCATTGAAAGATAAAAGTCACGGGGTGGACGCAAGGACCGTCATTTAACCACCAAAATAATTGTTACGAACTAAAGGAACCGATACCAGATCTTACTGCGTTTTCGGATCTCATTTGTGAAGTCTTCGCAGACTCTCATTTGGGGAACAAAGCTAGGACTACCCAGAACTGTTCGATCCAGGTCCTAGGACAGGGGTACAGCACGCCAGTATGTAGCTACTTGGCGGAGGTATTTTTGGCCGCTTAGTGACAAAGCTTTGATGTCGTCGTGGGGAGAACCGAGTCAGCTCGACTGCAGGAGGAACAGCGTAAGTCTTTCTAACAACAACCCTCTGAGATTCGATCGTCAGCCTGCCTCTGCGCGCGGACTAGCATCAATCAACTCGGGAGAAAGGTCACTGTTTGTTCGCCGTCCATATATCATTCCTTTTGGAGATCGCTCACGTTGAAATGGGTTATGTGCCTAAAATTTGACATGAATTGTGGTATATCACTGTGTGCACCGTCTTCCGCTTCTTATGAATCACATCGACACTCTGTCGGACCACTGACAATGCTCACATGATGTCATCATCATGTGGCGTACGGGATCTGTACATCTCCCTGCCCGATGCATTCCCGTCATTCGTGTCCTCGGAGTCGAAAGATCTCACCCGGGATAGTAGTACGACAATATGGGACCAGGTCATATTCCCGGTCGTGTGGCAGCTGACTTCCCAGACTTTAATGAGGTCCTAAGGCGGTGTCACTCCACGGGTGAGTCCTAATCCATACCTCGCCAATGGCACGTACTGTTGGACTAACCATATAGCTCTGGCTGACTTGGTCGCAGCGTGGCCTTCACCACCTGGAAGCTCTTACCTCTGTAGCCTTCACCCCTTGTCATCTCCGCTATCTCATACGAATGAATCTTTTCTATTGCACGCATACGTTTGTTGGTACTCACAAAATGTTCTATTGCTTTCGTTACGTGATGTTGAAAAAAATGCGAGTTGGCCCTCTGTCCTCACTTCAGCAGATGCGCATTGTTTGATAGGAGCACCCGATCGATGCCCGATCGTGGACTACATTCTTCTGCCTCATTGTACCTGTGACGACTCACTCTTGACGTCATGAACTACTCGCCTGCATTGCAGATGCCCCCATCGGTAGAATACATATCTATCTCATGCACGGAGCCATAATCACAGTCATCTTGAGGGAGAAATCTGGTAGGGGAGGCAAAAGTGCGCGGCCAAGGTGCGACAAAACCAACCCATATACTATGTGTATGGGAAGGTTTAGGCATTTTCACTACTGGCAGCACAATGAAGCTATCGCTAATGGCATGCGTCGCGGCGAGGTCGCGCGTCGAAAGTTCAACAATGCGAATTGGTAATATGTACTAGTCATCAAATGGATAAACATAGTAGGCTTCCTCATCTGCATACTGTTTCAACCATTCCTGGAGAACCTCGATGAACTGACTATGCGCGACCTTGAGATCATGATGAGAAAACATCATCCAGCAGTCTAAGATCAAATCTGCAAGGGCTGGCGCTGTCGACTGCGAAGCAAGTTCCCATCGTGAGCGAATATGCGGGAAGTAGTCTTTTACGAAACTGGCATGGGAGGCAGGGGCCAAGGCAAAGTATTTTCGTTCTGATATCTCCTGGAAGGTACCGCTTGCCCATCGTTCGAACATGGCCGGCCATGCTGTAACGTGTGGCAGCCGACCGGCTCCAACTGGCTGAGTAAATCCCTGCGCTTGCGCTCTTCTGAGTGTCTCTTTCTGGAGAGGACCTTTATACGAAAGGAAGAAAAGAACAAGAACATAGAGGAAGGACTCTATGTCGTGGTAATGGGTATGGGGCTCTCCCCTGAGAACACCAATGGACATATACGGCGTCGTACCCTGGTGAAACCATAAGCGACGTGTCGTGCATGATAAGAAGAGTTTTTTACGGTGCGTTGCGCCTTATATGGCTCGTCACTCGCCGGCAAAGGCGCAGGTGGTTGCAACAGGGACGCAAGTATCTCTTTCTTAGATACTCTCGGGGGTGGCGCAGAATCTTGGTGCATGTTGGGGCGTCCTACGATAGCCATGTCGAAGTCTATCAAAGCCCCTAATCCACTCCGACAAAGAGAAAGAACGACATTGTTCTCGCTGATGTCGCGATGAAGGATGCCTATCTCACACAAATATTCATGACCTTGATATCAGCTTATCAGCCACGAGGAACAGCGGG
Organism: Pisolithus thermaeus; assembly: GCA_024663475.1. Lineage (NCBI taxonomy): Eukaryota > Fungi > Basidiomycota > Agaricomycetes > Boletales > Pisolithaceae > Pisolithus > Pisolithus thermaeus. The sequence continues at coordinate 690,769 of JANFAF010000020.1, read as the reverse complement.
CAAGGTTTTCTACATACCAAGCAACGCGCCTATCACTCCCCTCACGAAATCGTGAGGGCTCCAGAAGTACGCCACGGGACGCCACAGCTCGGATATCGTCACAGTTAGAATGCGATTTTCCACCTTCAGTTGTTGCATTTCTTCGTTTAATAATGCCCTGATCGATCCAAGGGTCGAGTAAACCGCACCATCCTTGGCCATGAGATCAAACAACCTAAAATCGACGATCATGAGTACTCGTCATGTAGTCACATTAAAGCGCACTTTGATGGAATAATGACATTGGGATGCGGTTTATGCTCAGAAAGTTTCTTCAAAACGACCGTCTGATCGTCTGCGCGAGCAACATCCTGCCAAGATGTTTTCAAAGCGAAATACGTCTTACCATCCCCGGCCCCTACGACGACATACACCGTTGTCCCTCTACCGCGTATGGAACCGGAAGTAAACAGGATACCGATACACTCGCGGCTGTGCACTCGAACGGGAATAAAGGCACGCAGTGTGACCGTCCTTTTCCTTCTCTTCGATCGCTTCCCCTGACTCATTTCGTCGTCGGGTCCTCTTTTAGATCCGGTTGAAGTGGTACCACTCTTGGAGCCAGTACTGGATGTTGCGGAAGGCTGGTCAGCACTTGGGAGATCAATAGAAGCGGAATAAGGCGTCCCCGGATTTGAAGCATATTCACTGAAGGTTGGCGGAATGCCGGATTGAGAGGTAGAGCCCGAGGTCATAAAGTTTGGGCCGGTGCGGGGTGTGGCTGCAGGGCGTAGTTCAGGGATATCCACGCTAACATTTCTCTCGCCGATCTCTACGTCGGGGTTGTGACCAAATGCCTTTTTGTCCGCCAAGACGATGCCGAGGATAATGCGAATGAATTCTATGCACCCTCGACCGTCGGTCAGTGACAATTCGATGCGTTCTAATCCGCTGCAGTCTCCGCGTAAGAGGGCAACGAAGTCCTTGCCAACCGTCATGCCGGTCGCAAACCTCAGCCACGGTTGCGCACGTTTGATTCCTCTCATATATCGTTGCACTTGAATGAGACCTTCCCTCGCGTTCCGAGCACTCTTCGATTCTCCGGCGAGGAGCATAGCAGTGAAATTAACGTATGCCTCTTTGACTTCAGGCTCCTCGTCGTCGCTGAAAGCGGCCAGTGGCAGGACCATGAAGTCCGGACGCACGTCTTCTCCGTCGGGCTCATACGACAGAGGGATCGCGTGATTTTTATCGATCGGGGCTGCAAAACGATTCCTGGGTTGTAGCGAGTCATCTTGGAGAATAGACCTGGCAGTCGATAGAGCACTGTCGGCTACGTTGTTAAGGAATGCGACCAACTTGTTCTCGTTGATGGGTGTCGTAGGAAATTTCGGCCAACTCCACTGACATGTAGTCTCAGGCTCCGGAGTAGGTTCGTCAAGTAGCCCGTCAGAGCGAAGACATGCGTGTGCCACCGCGTCAGCATACGCAGCGTTCAATGCGTGGCGCGTTTCTTCCTCTTCGTTTGGCTTGATCTCCTCGCAAGTCACCGTCCCGTCAGCTAGAAATCGATCCAGGATATCTCTTGCAAGCCTGGTCGTCACCAAATGGCCGAACATAAGGTCGGCCAGGTCGAGAGATCGGTACCGAGCTTTGGTAAGCTCGTGATTGATTTGGCCGTCGACGACGTCACGTGTGTGATTTTCGCTTGGATGCTTGCTGCCCGCACTCTGCTTCATCGGCGACTTCTTGTCAGTGGTGCGAACTGGAATGTCCTGGTCTCCACGTTTGGCGGGCTGGGTTTGACGCACCTTGCGCTGGGTACTCGAAGTTACTTAACGGGAGCAAGGCTTCAATTCTCAAGACGCGGCTTACTCTGAGAGGGTGCGCCGTAGCCATTTGTCCAGGCGTTGGACTGGAAATGGGAAGGGTACGAACTGTACGTGCTTCTTTTATGTGACGGGATCAATCAGTGAAAATCAAGGGGATTCGGGGTCAGTTCCTTTCGTTCTCAGGCTCATTCAAAGATAAATGACACGAGGTGGACGCAAGGCAGGGTGACCGTCATTCGACCACCAAACTTATTGTTATAGCCTACAAGAACCGACCCTAGATCCTCCTGCACTGTTATATCTCATATGTGAAGAAAATGTCGAGGACTTTCCTCTGGGAAACAAAGCTAAGCCGTGGCTCCACTAGGGCAGAGGTACAGCATGCCAGGTGTGTAGCCTTGTGCCCGCCTGGTGGACACTGGTGTTTAGTCCGAGTAGGGACAAACCTTGGATATCCCGGCGAGAATGGAGTCAACTCGAGCTCGAGTGCAAGTAAAAGAGCAGGAGTCCATCTAACAACCCATTGAGATTCGTGGGTCTGCATCTGTACGGTGGACCGGCATCAGTCAACTCCTGGTCAAGGTCACTGCCTGTCCAGTGCGCCTGTATGGCGTTCCTTCTGCTGATCCCACACATGGAAATACGTGATGTCCCTAAAATTTGACAGGTGCGATATATTGCCATGTGTACCACCTTCTACTGGTCAGGAGTCATATCGAGACTCTGGTGGACCACACAATAGATGTACCACTCTTGGCCCCGGAATGCAAGGTTCTGACCCAGAATACTCGTACAACAATAGATCCGTTTTTTAGGCTCTTGTCGGACCCCTATGGGACCTGGTCATATACTTCATCATGCGTCGGCTAAATCCCCAGACTTCAGTGAGACCCCGGCCGTGTCAGCCCTACCTGCTACCTTGCAAACGCCATGTACCGCTGGATTAACAAGCTCCCGTTGCCCCTAGCCGTCTCGTGGCTCTGGCTGACTTGGTACCATCCTGCCAATCGCCCTGATATGCTGCTCTACGGCGCGGCCCCCACCAACTTGAAACTCTCATATATACGCCTTCAACCCTTATCATATGAATGAACCATATCCGCTGCACCTATGTGTGTTCGTACTCACGTATCTTTATCGCTTTTGTTACGTGATGTGACGAGTATGCCACTGACGCTGACATCGAGGCTCCGAATTCCCAAGTGCGTTTCCGCTTCGATACGTTGTCCAGGTTGGATTCTGGGTTGTACCTTCAGGTCGCGTTGCAAAAATGTGAGTTGGCCTTCTCTGCCGTTGCTTCGGCCAATGGCATTGTTTGATAGGAGGACCCTTATCTTGGACTGCATTCCTGTCTCTCTTTGTATCTGTAACAACCCGTTCCTGTCATCGTGAACTCTTCTTCCCAGTCTCAGGATTTCACTCGTCTGCATTGCGGATACCTCATTGGTAAAAATACATATTTATCCCATGTACGTCGGCTTCTCCAATGTGTGCTTTGGTTTTAACAATTCGCAGTCAAGCCGCCGCAGAACCTAGTGCCTTTGGCAAGGTTTGGGAATTGTCGCTACATGCAGCACAGGGAGGCTATTCTATATCCAATGAAATATTTACAACACATGACAAGTATGAATCGTGCGGTGCGATGTGACCACGCATCAGAAGTCTAACAATGTGGACTCGATGACATGTTCTAGTCATCAAATGGGTAAACGTAGTTGTCTTCGTCACTTGCAAACTGTTTCAACCATTCCCGAAGAACCTCGATGAATTGTTTGTGTGCAACTTTGAGATCATGACGAGAAAACATAGACCAGCACTTCAAGATCAAATCGGCAAGGGCAGGTGCTGTCGTCTGCGAACTAGAATCCCACCGTGAGCGAATGTGAGGATAGGACCGTTGCATGAAACCGGCATGGGAGGCAGGGCCCAAGGCAGAGTATTTTCGATCTGATATCTCCTGGAAGGTACCGCTTGCCCATCGCTCAAACATGTCTGGCCATGATGTAACATGTGGTAGCCGACCCGCTCCGAGTGGCTGAATAAACCCCCGCACCCGTGCTGCGTTGAGTGCCTCCTTGCGGAGGGGACCTTTATACGAAAGGAAGAAAAGAACCAGGACATAGAGGAAGGACTCTATATCATCAAAGTGGGTATGGGGCTCTCCCCTGAGGACACCAACGGACATATACGGTGTTGTACCCTGGTAAAACCATAAGCCGTAGATTGTGCATGGAAAGAAATGCTACTTGCGGTGCGCTGCGCCTTGTACGACTTGTCATCTGCCAGCGAAGGGAAAGAAGGTTGTATGAGGGAAGCAAGTATGTCCGTATGTATCCTCGGAGGTGGCGGAGAATCTTGGTGCATGTTAGGACGTCCTACGATAGCCATGTCGAAGTCAATCAATGCTCCCAGTCCACCCCGACAAAGAGCAAGGACGATGTTATTCTCGCTGATGTCGCGGTGAAGTATGCCTATTTCGCACAAGTATTGATGGCCTTCATGGAAAATTATGAGTGACAAGGAACACCGTGCAAAATTGCTTGGCATACCAAGCAATGCGCCTATAACCCCCCTCACGAAATCATGAGGACTCCAGAAATACGCCACTGGACGCCACAGCTCGGATTCGGTTACGGTCAAAATGCGATTTTCTACCTTCAGTTGTTCCATTTCTTCGTCTAAGAGGCCCCTTATCGATCCAAGTGTCGAGTCCACCCTACGGTCTTTAGCCATGGGGTCGAATAACCTAGAATCATTGATTACGACTATACGTTATACAGCCACAACAATGTGCACCTTGATGGAGTGATGACGTTCGGATGCGGCTTATGATCACTAAGTTTCTTCAAAACGGCCGCCTGATCGTCTGCGCGAGCAACATCCTGCCAAGATGTTTTCAGAGCAAGATACGTCTTACCATCGCGGGCCCCTACGACGACGTACACGGTTGTTCCTCTGCCCCGTATGGAGCCAGAAGTAAACAAGATACCGATGCAATCACGGCCGTGCACTCGGACAGGAATAAAGGCGCGGAGTGCAACTGTCCTTTTCCTTCTCTTTGATCGCTTCCCCTGACTCATATCGTTGTCAGGTCCTCTTTTAGATCCGGTTGAAGTGGTACCGCTCTTGGAGCCAGTGCTGGATGTTGCGGAAGGCGGGCCAACACTTGGAAGATCACTAGAAGCGGAATAAGGGGTCCCCAGCTTTGAAGCAGATCCACTGAAGGTTGGTGGAATGGCGGATTGAAAGGCGGAGTCCGACGTCATCGAGTTTAAGCCTGTACGTGGGATGGGTGCAGCGCATACTTCAGGGACATCCACACTGACATCCTTCTCCCCAATTTCTACGTCGGGGCTGTGACCAAATGTCATTTTGTCCGCCAGGACGATGCCGAGGATAATGCGAATAAATTCTATGCACCCTCGACCGTCGGTTAGTGACAATTCGATGCGTTCTATTCCGCTACAGTCACCGCGTAAGAGAGCAACGAAATCTTTGCCAACCGTCATGCCGGTCGCAAACCTCAGCCACGGTTGCGCGCGTTTGATTCCTCTCATATATCGTTGCACTTGAATAAGACCCTCCCTCGCGTTGCTAGAACTCTTCGATTCTCCGGCGAGGAGCATAGCAGTGAAATTAACGTACGCCTCATTGACTTCAGGCTCCTCGTCATCGCTGAAAGCAGCCAGTGGCAGGACCATGAAGTCCGGACGCATGTCCTCTCCGTCGGGCTCATACGAAAGAGGGATAGCATGGCTTTTATCGACGGGGGCTGCAAAACGGTTCCTGGGTTGTAGCGAGTCATCTTGGAGAATAGACCTGGCACTCGATAGAGCACTGTCGGCTACACTGTTAAGGAACGCGACCAACTTGTTCTCGTTGATGGGTGTCGTAGGAAATTTCAACCAACTCCACTGATATTTCGTCTCAGGCTCCGGAGTAAGCTCGTCAAGTGGCGCGTCAGAGCGAATACAAGCATGTGCCACCGCGTCAGCATACGCAGCGTTCAATGCGTGGCGCGTTTCTTCGTCTTCGTTCGGCTTGATCTCCTCGCAAGTCACCGTCCCGTCAGCTAGAAATCGATCCAGAATATCTCTTGCGAGAGTGGTCGTCACCAAATGACCGAACATAAGGTCGGCCAGGTCGAGAGATCGGTACCGAGCTTTGGTAAGCTCGTGATTGATTTGGCCGTCGACGACGTCACGTGTGTGATTTTCGCTTGGATGCTTGCTGCCCGCACTCTGCTTCATCGGCGACTTCTTGTCCGTAGTGCGAACTGGAATGTCTTGGTCTCCGCGTTTTGCGGGCTGGATATGACGCACGTTACGCTGGGTACTCAAAGTCAGCCTTAAATTTTCAAGATGTCCAAGAGGACTTACTCTGACAGGCTGCACTGTAGCCATCTGTGGACGCGTTGGACTGGTCGATGGACTGGAAATGCGAGGGATATGAATAGTACGTGCTTTATATATCTGGCAAGGATCAATGAGTGGAAATCAAAGGCATTCGGGGTCAATTTTTTCTGACGTCGGACTCATTGAAAGATAAAAGTCACGGGGTGGACGCAAGGACCGTCATTTAACCACCAAAATAATTGTTACGAACTAAAGGAACCGATACCAGATCTTACTGCGTTTTCGGATCTCATTTGTGAAGTCTTCGCAGACTCTCATTTGGGGAACAAAGCTAGGACTACCCAGAACTGTTCGATCCAGGTCCTAGGACAGGGGTACAGCACGCCAGTATGTAGCTACTTGGCGGAGGTATTTTTGGCCGCTTAGTGACAAAGCTTTGATGTCGTCGTGGGGAGAACCGAGTCAGCTCGACTGCAGGAGGAACAGCGTAAGTCTTTCTATAAGTCTCTCTAACAACAACCCTCTGAGATTCGATCGTCAGCCTGCCTCTGCGCGCGGACTAGCATCAATCAACTCGGGAGAAAGGTCACTGTTTGTTCGCCGTCCATATATCATTCCTTTTGCAGATCGCTCACGTTGAAATGGGTTGTGCCTAAAATTTGACAAGAATTGTGGTATATCACTGTGTGCACCGTCTTCCGCTTCTTATGAATCACATCGACACTCCGTCGGACCACTGACAATGCTCACATGATGTCATCATCATGTGGCGTACGGGATCTGTACATCTCCCTGCCCGATGCATTCCCGTCATTCGTGTCCTCGGAGTCGAAAGATCTCACCCGGGATAGTAGTACGACAATATGGGACCAGGTCATGTTCCCGATCGTATGGCAGCTGACTCCCCAGACTTCAATGAGGTCCTAAGGCGGTGTCACTCCACGGGTAAGTCCTAATCGATACCTCGCCAATGGCACGTACTGTCAGACTAACCATATAGCTCTGGCTGACTTGGTCGCAGCGTGGCCTTCACCACCTGGAAGCTCTTACCTCTGTAGCCTTCACCCCTTGTCATCTCCGCTATCTCATACGAATGAATCTTTTCTATTGCACGCATACGTTTGTTGGTACTCACAAAATGTTCTATTGCTTTCGTTACGTGATGTTGAAAAAAATGCGAGTTGGCCCTCTGTCCTCACTTCAGCAGATGCGCATAGTTTGATAGGAGTACCTGATCGTGGACTACATTCTTTTCCCTCGTTGTGCCTGTGACGACTCACTCTTGACGTCATGAACTACTCGCCTGCATTGCAGATACCCCCATCGGTAGAATTCATATCTATCTCATGCACGGAGCCTATCACAGTCATCTCGAGGGAGAAATTTGGTAGGTGCGCGGTCAATGTGCGGCAAAACCCCCCACATACTGTGTGTATGGGAAGGTTTAGGCATGTTCACTACTGGCAGCATAATGAAGCTATCGCTAATGACATGCGTCGCGGCGCGGTCGCGTGTCGAAAGTTCAACAATGCGGATTGGTAATGTATACTAGCCATCAAATGGATAAGCATAGTAGGCTTCCTCATCTGCATACTGTTTCAACCATTCCTGGAGAACCTCGATGAACTGACTATGCACGACCTTGAGATCATGACGAGAAAACATCATCCAGCAGTCTAAGATTAAATCTGCAAGGGCCGGTGCTGTCGACTGTGAAGCAAGTTCCCATCGTGAGCGAATATGTGGGAAGCAGTCTTGTATGAAACCGGCATGGGAGGCAGGACCCAAGGCAGAGTATTTTCGATCTGATATCTCCCGGAAGGTACCGCTTGCCCATCGCTCGAACACGGCTGGCCATGCTGTAACGTGTGGCAGCCGTCCCGCTCCAACTGGCTGAACAAACCCCTGTACTTGGGCTCTTCTGAGTGTCTCTTTCGGAAGGGGACCTTTATACGAAAGGAAGAACAGAACAAGAACATAGAGGAAGGACTCTACGTCATGGTAATGGGTATGGGGCTCTCCCCTAAGAACACCAATGGACATATACGGCGTCGTACCCTGGTCAAACCATTATTAAGTGACATGTTGTGTATGATAAGAACAGCGTCTTACAGTGCGTGGCGCCTTATATGGCTCGTCACTCGCCGGGAGAGGAGCAGCTGGCTGCAAGAGGGACGCAAGTATCTCCTTCTTAGATACTCTTGGGGGTGGCGCAGAATCTTGATGCATGTTAGGGCGTCCTACAATAGCCATGTCGAAGTCTATTAAAGCCCCTAATCCACTCCGACAAAGAGAAAGAACGATATTGTTCTCGCTGATGTCGCGATGAAGAATGCCCATCTCACACAAATATTCATGACCTTCAAACCAGCTTATCAGTCACCGGGAACAGAGGGCAAGGTTTCCTACATACCAAGCAATGCGCCTATCACTCCCCTCACGAAATCGTGAGGGCTCCAAAAGTACGCCACGGGACGCCACAGCTCGGATATCGTCATAGTTAGAATGCGATTTTCCACCTTCAGTTGTTGCATTTCTTCGTTTAATAATGCCCTGATCGATCCGAGGGTCGAGTCAACCCCACCATCCTTGGCCGTAGGATCAAACAACCTAAATTCGACGATCATGAGTACTCGTCATGTAGTCACAGTAAAGCGCACTTTGATGGAATAATGACATTGGGATGCGGTTTATGCTCAGAAAGTTTCTTCAAAACGGCCGCCTGATCGTCTGCGCGAGCAACATCCTGCCAAGATGTTTTCAGAGCGAAATACGTCTTACCATCCCCGGCCCCTACGACGACATACACCGTTGTCCCTCTACCGCGTATGGAACCGGAAGTAAACAGGATACCGATACACTCGCGGCTGTGCACTCGAACGGGAATAAAGGCACACAGTGTGACCGTCCTTTTCCTTCTCTTCGATCGCTTCCCCTGACTCATTTCGTCGTCGGGTCCTCTTTTAGATCCGGTTGAAGTGGTACCACTCTTGGAGCCAGTACTGGATGTTGCGGAAGGCTGGTCAACACTTGGGAGATCAATAGAAGCGGAATAAGGCGTCCCCGGATTTGAAGCATATTCACTGAAGGTTGGCGGAATGCCGGATTGAGAGGTAGAGCCCGAGGTCATAAAGTTTGGGCCGGTGCGGGGTGTGGCTGCAGGGCGTAGTTCAGGGATATCCACGCTAACATTTCTCTCGCCGATCTCTACGTCGGGGTTGTGACCAAATGCCTTTTTGTCCGCCAAGACGATGCCGAGGATAATGCGAATGAATTCTATGCACCCTCGACCGTCGGTCAGTGACAATTCGATGCGTTCTAATCCGCTGCAGTCTCCACGTAAGAGGGCAACGAAGTCCTTGCCAACCGTCATGCCGGTCGCAAACCTCAGCCACGGTTGAGCACGTTTGATTCCTCTCATATATCGTTGCACTTGAATGAGACCTTCCCTCGCGTTCCGAGCACTCTTCGATTCTCCGGCGAGGAGCATGGCAGTGAAATTAACGTATGCCTCTTTGACTTCAAGCTCCTTATCGCCGCTGAAAGCGGCCAGTGGCAGGACCATGAAGTCCGGATGCATGTCTTCTCTGTCGGGCTCATACGACAGAGGGATTGCGTGATGTTTATCGACGGGGGCAGCAAAACGATTCCTGGGTTGCAGCGAGTCATCTTGGAGAATCGACCTGGCAGTCGATAGAGCGCTGTCAGCTATGTTGTTAAGGAACGCGACCAACTTGTTCTCATTAATAGGTGTTGTAGGAAATTTCGGCCAACTCCACTGATATGTGGTCTCAGGCTCCGGAGTAGGTTCGCCAAGTGGCTCGTCGGAGCGAAGACATGCGTGTGCCACCGCGTCAGCATACGCAGCGTTCAATGCGTGGCGCGTTTCTTCCTCTTCGTTCGGCTTGATCTCCTCGCAAGTCACTGTCCCATCAGCTAGAAATCGATCCAGAATATCTCTTGCAAGACTGGTCGTCACCAAATGGCCGAACATGAGGTCGGCCAGGTCGAGAGATCGCCGGTACCGAGCTTTGGTAAGCTCGTGATTGATTTGGTCGTCGTCAACGTCACGTGTGTGATTTTTGCTTGGGTGCTTGCTGCCCGCACTCTGCTTCATCAACCTAACCCGTGGCCTGCCACGGAGTACTCACACTGGCTGTTTGTCACATACTGAATATATATATGCAGTTTTGTGTGAATATATTACAAATTGTATAGATGATCACAATCATTGTCAGACAGTATAACACATTCATCAGCAAAACAACCCTTGTCCTGACAGAGGTACACAGAACTGTACAGACACTACAGGAAGGTACCCAGTAATACAGATCTGTACAGAGAAATAGGGGCAAAAGATCTCAACAATTTGCACCTAAGTGTAGGCTAAAATTTTTATGGGGCAATCAGCATGTAGGTGACAGCTTCCAGGCCAATTCTCGTGATAATAGATTGAAATATGGTTGTGTGGTGTGTAAGAACATTTTGTAAGGAAAAGGGTTAGTTTGCTGATGCTTTCAAGAATCTGTTGAGTGACACTGATACAACCCAAATCCACTGACCAATTCAACTCCAAACCATTGAGTACTTCATGGAACACCACATTGAGTGTGTTATTACAGTTCATATAATGGAGTGCATTTCAAAAAAGTATTTAATGGGAGTGATGTCAAGATTCCAGTCATCTACTCAGACCTGTTAGCTGGCCACACTCACAGGATAGGAGTTATCTCCCGGAATGGTCCACTGACCCCATTTTCAGGGGGGAAGTCCTCCCTCACTATGTTCCACTGACCCCATTTCAGGGGTGGAGTCCTCCCTCACCATGGTCCACTGACTCCATTTTCAGGGGGAAGTCTTCCCTCACCATGGTCCACTGACCCCATTTTCAGGGGGGAAGTCTTCCCTCACCATGGTCCACTGACCCCATTTTCAGGGGGGAAGTCCTCCCCCACCATGGTCCACTGACCCCACTCTCAGGAAGGAAGTCCATCCCCCACCATGGCCCACTGACCCTACTTTCAGGAAAGAAGTCCATCCCCCACCATGGCCCACTAACCCTACTTTTGGGAAGGAAGTCCATCCCTCACCATGGCCCACTGACCCCATTTTCAGGGGGGAAGTCCTTCCCCACCATGGTCCACTGACCCCACTTTCAGGAAGGAAGTCCATCCCCACCATGGCCCACTAACCCTACTTTCAAGAAGGAAGTACATCCCCCACCATGGCCCACTGACTCTACTGTCAGGAGGGAAGACCCCAAGGGGGGAAGTCTGTCCCCTTGTACAGTCCACTGATCCCATTCTCAAGATCTGGATGGACGTCCATCCCCCAGCATGTTCCACTGATGCCACTTCCAGGATGGATGTCTATCCTTTTGGACTGAAAATACTGGCCAGACCAGGGATCAAACCTGGGTCTTCCCACTAGTGCTGGGGTGCCTTACCACTAGGCCACCTGGTGTCACGCACCAAAGGTGTTTGGCGATGTGAGCATGGAGTCTTGCTGAATAAGGGAGATTGAGGAACGTGGCCTAATGCAAAAAGATGACTGGTACATCTAGCAGTCATCCTTTGCACAAGAACAATCCTTAATGCTAGGGAGGAAACTGTTCAAGTGCCAATCAAACCTTTTTAGCACTCACGTACGGCATTCCGGTTTTTTGAATATCTTGGGCATTTCTAAAGATATCGGCATCATTCCCATGCTCACACGTAGCCCTTGATCACGCCATCCTTCCTTCCAAATTTGGTAACAATCCTCGCCCTCCATGATTTTCTACAGCATTTCTGCCAACAGACACCCATTTTGCTAAATCCCATCATAATGGCTGCCTTGTCAACAATCTCTTCGCTCGTGTGCTGTGCTAGGGAGCATAACTACTTATATCTCCCAGGACTTCCCACTAGCTTCCACCCTGAAGCATCCTGGTTCATCCCTTCCTCGTCCACTCCCTCCCAAGCCATCTCTTTGGGGCAGCATGTTCTCCTTGTCAGTATGACATCCAGGAGGACATTCTTTGGTTGTCTCAAGTCTGTTGTCAGACTTGAAAGGTCTTATGTGGTTGTATCAGTCTCTCCAGTTGAAGAAGTGTATGGATCCTTCATTCCCACCCCCTGCAACATCTACTTCTCACTCTCATCATTTGTTCTTCCAAGGTTGCGACAGGTTCAGTACCAGTTACTGTCATCTAGGCTATCTGATTGCATTCATGATGATTTTGAGGCACTTCTCCCTGCTCTCATGAAAGAGGATGGTCCCCCATCTTCCTCAGACCCTGCTGAAGACTAGCTGTCAATGTAGCACCCTTTTTCAGAGGAGGAAGAGGGGGAAAAATGCGAAATCTAATGCCCTGACACCTGTGGAGACCCCCAACATTCAGCCCCTGGCAGGATCCCCCACCGTTCTTCATTTGGAATCACTGTGCCTTGACCTGTCACATCAAGATTTGCTCAGTCATACCCCTTACTCAGCCATGACCAATACCCTGACTTGTTCTCTTGGCATATTAATCATCCGTTCCTTCCATGACTCATACTTATTTGACATTGCTTACTGACATTCTTTGTCATGCTTACCACTTTGTTACCAATCACTTACCTGTCCTTACCAAGCCTTACTGATCATCACCAATCCCTTACCAACTCCTTTACCAATTGCTGACAGAGTGTTGCTTCACATTTGTTGAAGGCTATGCTCTGGTCTTGTATATAAACCCTGCAGTTCCAGATATCAGAGATAGCTGAGAGAGAATATATGTCACTTTCATACTTACTTCCAGGAGACTATCCTCCTGCAATATATCTTCATCTCCCATCACTTTTGAAGCCCCTCCATCATCATCTTCAGTCTTCCAGTGGTTGAGGCCCCCTTAAGGGTCTATCCACTGATCTTCCTTTGCTCCCAGTTGTCCTCAGGCTCACAGGAGCCTATTATCTTCATCTCCCTTTGTCTCCCAGCTCCTTCCCTGTCCAGACTGTCCCCCTCCCTCTGCACTAGCTGCACAGTACCCCTCCCCTTTTGATTTTACAGGTCCTTCAAGCAGGATACCACTTAGGAAAACCACCACTCACATTTTTTTGTCTTTGTGTTGGGTTTTTGGTTGTTTTTGCCATTGATCCCAACATCGACTCACACTGGTAAGGTTTTGAGGTTCCTGGTGTAGGGAGTGAGTACTCCCCACTAGGATATTTCTTTTATTTTATAGCTGTTACTTTTACTTTACTGTTTTTACTTTCTTTTCTTTGTTTTTGTTCTTTTACTTTAGACTTTACTTAGCTTTGAGAGTAGACATGTGATGTGGCTTAAGTAAGCCTGCACACACTTACTCTCCACTGTAACTACTTACAAAAAACAATGAAGTACCAAGTTATGAGTTAAGAGTTTGAGTTTGAGAAGGCCTTGAGTTGCCTTCTTCTGTGTCTAGACAGTCTCAGACAGCATCAGACATTCCCAAGACAGCATCTCTCCCCAGGCTTTAGAAGCCCCTTTGGAAGTACTCTCCCCTCTCAGATCATCACTCCCCACCCCAGCAGTTTATTATTCAGTTTCTTCACCAGTGTGAGTCGAAGTTGGGATCAATGGCAAAAACAACCAAAAACCCAACACAGAGACAAAAAAATGTGAGTGGTGGTTTTCCTAAGTGGTATCCTGCTTGAAGGACCTGTAAAATCAAAAGGGGAGGGGTTCTGTGCAGCTAGTGCAGAGGGAGGGGGACAGTCTGGACAGGGAGGAAGCTGGGAGACAAAGGGAGACGAAGATAATAGGCTCCTGTGAGCCTGAGGACAACTGGGAGCAAAGGAAGATCAGTGGATAGACCCTTAAGGGGGCCTCAACCACTGGAAGACTGAAGATGATGATGGAGGGGCTTCAAAAGTGATGGGAGATGAAGATATATTGCAGGAGGATAGTCTCCTGGAAGTAAGTATGAAAGTGACATATATTCTCTCTAGGCTATCTCTCTGATATCTGGAACTGCAGGGTGTATATACAAGACCAGAGTGTAGCCTCCAACAAATGTGAAGCAACACTCTGTCAGCGATTGGTAAAGGGGTTGGTAAGGGATTGGTGATGATCAGTAAGGCTTGGTAAGGACAGGTAAGTGATTGGTAACAAAGTGGTAAGCATGACAAAGAATGTCAGTAAGCAATGTCAAACAAGTATGAGTCATGGAAGGAACGGATGATTAACATGCCAAGAGAATGAGTCAGGGTATTGGTCATGGCTGAGTAAGGGGTATGACTGAGCAAATCTCAATGTGACAGGTCAAGGCACAGTGATTCCAAATGAAGAATGGTGGGGGATCCTGCCAGGGGCTGAATGTTGGGGGTCTCCACAGGTGTCAGGGCATTGGATTTCGCATTTTTCCCCCTCTTCCTCCTCTGAAAAAGGGTGCTACATTGACAGCTAGTCTTCAGCAGGGTCTGAGGAAGATGGGGGACCATCCTCTCCCATGAGAGCAGGGAGAAGTGCCTCAAAATCATCATGAATGCAATCAGATAGCCTAGATGACGGTAACTGGTACTGAATCTGTTGCAACCTTGGAAGAACAAATGATGAGAGTGAGAAGTAGATGTTGCAGGGGGTGGGAATGAAGGATCCATATGCTTCTTCAACTGGAGAGACCAATACAACCACATAAGACCTTTCAAGTCTGACAACAGACTTGAGACAACCAAAGAATGTCCTCCTGGATGTCATACTGACAAGGAGAACACACTGTCCCAAAGAGATGGCTTGGGAGGGAGTGGATGAGGAAGGGATGAACCAGGATGCTTCAGGGTGGAAGCTAGTGGGAAGTCCTGGGAGATATAAGTAGTTATGCTCCCTAGCACAGGACACAAGCAAAGAGATTGTTGATGAGGCAGCCATTATGATGGGATTTAGCAAAATGGGCGTCTGTTGGCAGAAATGCTGTAGAAAATCATGGAGGGCAAGGATTGTTACCAAATTTGGAAGGAAGGATGGCGTGATCAAGGGCTACGTGTGAGCGTGGGAATGATGTCGATATCTTTAGAAATGCCCGAGATATTCGAAAAACAAGAATACCGTACATGAGTGCTAAAAAGGTTTGATCAGTGCTTGAACAGTTTCTTCCCTAGCGTTAAGGATTGTTCTTGTGTGAAGGATGACTGCTAGATGTACCAGTCATCTTTTTGCATTAGGCCATGTTCCTCAATCTCCCTTATTCAGCAAGACCCCATGCTCACATCACCAAACACCTTTGGTGTGTGACACTGGTAGTAGGTTAGATTTTTGTGATTGGTATGAATGATAGTGGGCTCAACTGGACTTAGCAAGTAGTGTTTCCATGCCTTGAGGGCATGGACAACTGCCATCATCTCCAGGTTGTGAACCTGGTAATTTTGTTTGGCTCCTTGTAGCAATTGTGAAAGGTAAGTGATTGGATGGAGTTCATTGTCCTCAAATTTCTGGCACAGGATGGTGAAGAAACTGAAAAATAAATGCTGAGGGGGGATAAGAGATCTGAGAGGAGAGAGGTCTTCCAAGGGGCTCCTATAGCCTGGAAGGAAATTGCTGTCTGGGAAAGGATGTCTAAGGCTGTCTGAAGTCTGTCTGAACACAGAAGAAGGCAACTCAAGGCCTTCTCAAACTCAAACTCAAACTCTTAACTCGGTACTTCATTATTATTTCTTGTAAGTAGTTACAGTGGAGAGTAAGTGCATGCAGGCTTACTTAAGCCACATCACATGTCTACTCTCGAAGCTAAGTAAAGTCTAAAGTAAAAGAACAAAAACAAAGAAAAGAAAGTAAAAACAGTAAAGTAAAAGTAAAAGTAAAAGCTATAAAATAAAAGAAATATCATAGTGGGGAGTACTCACTCCCTACAATGGCACCTGTGCCTAGCTTGGAGGCATTGGTATACACTTCGAAGGGCTTGTCAAAGTCTGGTAGATGGAGGACCAGGGCCTGGCACATAAACATTTTTAACTTTTGGAAAGTGAGCTCTTGTTCATCATTCCATTTCCAGGGTTGGTCCTTCTTCATCAACTCATGTAATGGTCAGGAGATCATTGTGAAGGACAGGATAAACTGGCAATAGAAATTGCAGAATCCAAGAAATTGCCAGATGTCATGGAGGTTACTAGGGGTCTTCCAGTTCTTTACAGCTTCCACCTTGACTGGGGCAGTCTCATACTGGCCATGTTGGATAATAAACCCTAGGAACTCAATTTCTTTGGCTTCGAAAACACTCTTCGATAGCTTTAATCGAAGGTTTTCTTTCTTCGTAGTCTCCAAGAACTCTGTTACATGTTTCTTCAGGTCTTCACATGTCTTTGCATGGATGGTTACATCATCTAGGTAGATGACAGCTTTCTTGTTGGTTTGGAGGCATCTGAATTTTCCATCCATATACCTTTGAAACATGGGGGGCATGTTGTTTTGACCAAAGAACATAACTGTAGGCTTGTACACCCCTCAGGGTGTGACAAAACTTCCTAGCAATGTGTCTTCTTCTTTCTCTACTTGGATGTTGGTAAAGCCCCAACAGACATCAAACTTGGCAAAGTATCTTGACTCAATAAGTTCATCAAGTATTGGCTTAACAAGAGGAAGGGGGTAGTGGTTGAGGACAGTGAAGGAGTTTAACTGTTGGTAATCTTGGATTAACTGCTTCTTGCCATCTTTTTTGCTGACAAAAAAGACTGGGGCCAGCAGGACCCTTAGGATTTCTGAATTTTGAACTTTCTCAATTTTCCCAGTGGTGAGGTTCTCTTCAAGAAACTCATTGAGTAATGTCATCTCATCATGGGAGAGAGGGTATATTTTGGCTGGCTTGAAGGTCTTCAAGTCTTTTGACATGTCTAGTTTGATTGTGTGATTGTATCCTGGGCAGTGGGGAGGGAGAGGGCAGTGTTCTGAGAAGACTTCCTCAAAGTGGGAATATTCTGGAGGTAATGTTACCTTGCTGTGAGTTTGTTTTGCTTCAAGTTCTGTTGATATTGACATTCTATTGACTTCGACAGCAACTTCTGGAACTCCCCATCCGACTATCTTTCTATTGAGCCAGTCAATCATGGGGCAAGCTTGTTGAAGCCATGGCATCCCAAGTAGGACTTGTTCATTTCAAAGGTCCATGACATAGGCACTCATTTTGAAGACTTGACCATGGACTCTTCTGGTGAAGAGTGCAACCTTATCGATTACTTGTTTTGTAGAGCCTTCAAAACTTCTTGGTGTCCATGGATCTGAGATTTTTTGAGTTTTGAGGCTGTATTTTTCAATGACTTCTTTACTAATTGCATTGCATTCAGCACTGCTGTCAATAGCAGTACTCACCATGTGATCTTCTCACTCCACCAGAAACAATGAGCCACTGATAGCCCTCACAGAGGGGTATTCATAAAATGCAGCTACAGACATTATTTCAGGAGCAGAGACAGATCTAAATGTACACCTCTCCTGGATTGTGGGGGATGCCAGAGAGGGCTTTAAAAATCCGAACATTTGGATGTGAAGGCTTTCTTTAGCTCTTCTAACTCATCTTGAGTATACTTGGACTTGACTTCTTGAAAGACCAAACTTTGGGCTTTCTTTGACTCAGTGCATTTGAATGTGGGATGACCCTTTTCACTGCAGTTGAAACTCTCACCTCTAAACTCCTTTTTGACTTCTTGGAAATGAGAGGGTTTCCTTTTTTGAGGAGGTCAGTAAGGGGTAGGCTTCTTCTGGCGATCAACTTCCATTGCATAAGGGTCATAACTCTTTTTTGGAACCGGTCTGCTTCCTTCATCTTGATACATATGGAGGATGGCTCAATCTTCTTTTGTGAGGCATTCATTATACACCCCAAGAGACACTTTGGCTGTTTGGGCATTGATGGCTGCATCAATCCACTGTTGGACAGTTGTAGGGATCTTTCCAGAGTGGAGGATCCACTTGGTGGTTTTAGAGTTGAGACCTTTTCCAAAGTAGATGCCAGCTTGATGGTTGTCTTGGGAGATGTTTGCCCTCATGATTAGATCGAGGAACTTGCCAATGTACTTGCTCAGGGGCACTTCACCTTGTCTAATCTCTGCCATTTTGAGGAAGGCTAAGGCTTCCATGTCACCAACCTTGAAGATTTGCTCCATTTTGGCTAGAAACATTGTCCATGTGTCTAAGATATAGACATCACCAGCAAGAGTAGTACACTCTTTGAGGTAGTTCTTGACAAAGTGAATGGACAATCCTTGATTCATGAATGAGAGGGCAAATCCAATTTTTCTTTCTTCAGTGTTATAGATATGGTGGTTGAGATTCAAGTAGTTGTTGACAGAGGCAATCCAGGACTCATATTTGCCACTAGTACCATCGAAGGGGAGAGGCTTGCCTAAGCCTAGTTCTTTTCCTCCTTCTGATGGTCTTCCTTCATATGGCCATTCATCAGTGGATGTCTTTGGAATGGTGTATGAGGGGAAGACAAGACCTTGGTGTCCCATCATATTTTCATACCATGTTACAAGTTCTTTGACATTTCCGACAGTCTTTCCTGCAAAGGGGTTGCTGCTTTGGGCAAATTGCTGGAACTGTTCTGTGAGACAGGCAACATTTTCCTGTTCAACTCCTGACATTCCAATGTGTAATGAAGTGGACACAGACTCAGGTGCAGTGTGAGTCTCTTCTTCATTGATTCTTCTTCCCACCAGGGGTTCTGGTTCTTGGATATGTTGGAAGGACAAGGGTAACTTTGAAGTTGGGGTTGAAGGTTCTAGGGCTGACTCCCTTTTACCTTTCTCTTTACTTTGCAAGACTTGAGGGTCTTCCTCTATCTCGGCTTTTGTAGGACTTGTAGGGTATGGCTGAAACCTTTGAGAGGTACTTCTCTCAATCCTTTCAGGCACAGCAGAAGATGTCAAAGTACATGGGGGAACTACTGGAGGTTTATGGCTTGGCCAAAACTTTGATGACCTCACATCAGAAGACACTTTGCTTTTCTTTTACAGGTTCCTAAGACTTTGAAGGGCATACCTTCTTCTTAGGTATGAGTCGAGAGCTGTTGCAAGTAGCCACAATCAGGAATTCTTTCCTGATTCTGGGTCTTACTCCTTGAGCAACTGATGCTTGCATATAACAGGAATGTATGGGGAATACAATGATGAGAGGGTGTCATTGTAGGAAGGGTTGTGATTGTGGGGGTTTGTTGCAAGAATGATACCTGTTTGATCGATGTGGCTTTTCTACTGTGACCTTGAGGGAGTAGTAGTCATGATCGCAGATATGCGACATGAGGGTACTTTTGCTTTTGTTGCATGGCATTGATCACAGTTCCTTGTTCAAGGGAATGACCGATGTGCACTATAGGCCTTCTAACCTAATACACCAA
This sequence comes from Pisolithus thermaeus, assembly GCA_024663475.1. NCBI lineage: Eukaryota > Fungi > Basidiomycota > Agaricomycetes > Boletales > Pisolithaceae > Pisolithus > Pisolithus thermaeus. Next base: position 671,276 of record JANFAF010000020.1, on the reverse strand, counting down.
TACGGCAGGAATAGGTGAGTTTCAACTTGAAGCAGACCTCTTCCAGGTATGTCAACTAGTGGTATGTAGTCAGCAGGGACACCGTTGACTATCTCTGTTGCTTGAGTTGTTGATGAGTCTTGTCAAGATTTGGATTGGAGCCTTGAGACAATCAAGGGAGATCACAATGACAGAGCAGTGGACAATGAGTAAGAGGAGGAACAAGAGTTTTTATAGAGCAAGTCTAACTTGTTTAGAGATAGCTTGGTAGCAAAAGTACAAGGGAACCCAGGTTGCACCTGAGGGGCCTATATACCCCACAGGTGACCGGATGAGTAATGTACTAATGCCTATAAACACGTAGGTGCAAATGGAACAAGTACCATACAAACAAGCCCAAGAGCCAGCCCAACATGTCAAGTCACAATGACTCTACCAGAGATGGATGGTTTGCAACTGCAAACAGGGGCTACTCGAGATGTGATGTGATGAGGTCACATGTGTGGGAAAGAAAAAGGCTAAGTAAGAAAGAAGCCAAGATCCCATCAGGGGATCTGGCAATGTAAAGCAACTATGAAGATCAAAAAGGGGGAACATACATAAGCAGAGGTCCGCTGTCATGCACCAAAGGTGTTTGGCGACATGAGCATGGAGTCTTGCTGAATAAGGGAGATTGAGGAACATGGCCTAATGCAAAAAGATGACTGGTACATCTAGCAGTCATCCTTCGCACAAGAACAATCCTTAATGCTAGGGAGGAAACTGTTCAAGTGCCAATCAAACCTTTTGAGCACTCACGTATGGCATTCCAGTTTTTCGAATATCTTGGGCATTTCTAAAGATATCGACATCATTCCCACGCTCACACGTAGCCCTTGATCACGCCATCCTTCCTTCCAAATTTGGTAACAATCCTCGCCCTCCATGATTTTCTACAGCATTTCTGCCAACAGATGCCCATTTTGCTAAATCCCATCATAATGGCTGCCTCGTTGACAATCTCATCACTCATGTCCTGTGCTAGGAAGCATAACTACTTATATCTCCCAGGACTTCCCACTAGCTTCCACCCTGAAGCATCCTGGTTCATCCCTTCCTCGTCCACTCCCTCCCAAGCCATCTCTTTGGGGCAGCGTGTTCTCCTTGTCAGTATGACATCCAGGAGGACATTCTTTGGTTGTCTCAAGTCTGTTGTCAGACTTGAAAGGTCTTATGTGGTTGTATTGGTCTCTCCAGTTGAAGAAGCATATGGATCCTTCATTCCCACCCCCTGCAACATCTACTTCTCACTCTCGTCATTTGTTCTTCCAAGGTCGCAACAGATTCAGTACCAGTTACTGTCATCTAGGCTATCTGATTGCATTCATGATGATTTTGAGGCACTTCTCCCTGCTCTCATGGGAGAGGATGGTCCCCCATCTTCCTCAGACCCTGCTGAAGACTAGCTGTCAATGTAGCACCCTTTTTCAGAGGAGGAAGAGGGGGAAAAATGCGAAATCCAATGCCCTGACACCTGTGGAGACCCCCAACATTCAGCCCCTGGCAGGATCCCCCACCATTCTTCATTTGGAATGACTGTGCCTTGACCTGTCATATCGAGATTTGCTCAGTCATACCCCTTACTCAGCCATGACCAATACCCTGACTCATTCTCTTGGCATGTTAATCATCCATTCCTTCCATGACTCATACTTATTTGACATTGCTTACTGACATTCTTTGTCATGCTTACCACTTTGTTACCAATCACTTACCTGTCCTTACCAAGCCTTACTGATCATCACCAATCCCTTACCAACCCCTTTACCAATCGCTGACAGAGTGTTGCTTCACGTTTGTTGGAGGCTATGCTCTGGTCTTGTATATACACCCTGCAGTTCCAGATATCAGAGAGATAGCCCAGAGAGAATATATGTCACTTTCATACTTACTTCCAGGAGACTATCCTCCTGCAATATATCTTCATCTCCCATCGCTTTTGAAGCCCCTCCATCATCATCTTCAGTCTTCCAGTGGTTGAGGCCCCCTTAAGGGTCTATCCACTGATCTTCCTTTGCTCCCAGTCATCCTCAGGCTCACAGGAGCCTATTATCTTCATCTCCCTTTGACTCCCAGCTTCCTCCCTGTCCAGACTGTCCCTCTCCCTCTGCACTAGCTGCACAGAACCCCTCCCCTTTTGATTTTACAGGTCCTTCAAGCAGGATACCACTTAGGAAAACCACCACTCACATTTTTTTTGTCTTTGTGTTGGGTTTTTGGTTGTTTTTGCCATTGATCCCAACTTCAACTCACATCGCTGTACACATAGAGTCCATACACTTGCCCCTAAGGCAGGCAGCAGTGTAGTACAAGGTGTCACAAGGACACAGGATAGGGGACAGCGAGCATGCTCAAGGGAAAGTATACATCATATAAGTTCAGAAGGCAGAAAGGAAAAATGGTGCATGACACCACTAGTGACATATCTGGTGTGAATTTGTATGATGCAAGGGGAGTGAGTGACGAGGGAATGGATTTGTTTGAACACTTCATTGACTTCTGCATTCTGGTGTTGTCCATTATGCCAGCCTTCAATGATTCCTGAGTTGTCACAGAATGCAATGATTGACTTGGGTGATTCAATGACATTGTCAATCATGCAGACAAGAAGCTCAAGGGCAATGGCTTTGGCCCAGCCAATGTCTCTGATGGCATTGTGGGAGTGATGCCAGCCTGGGATGAGTCTCCAGGCTCGCCATTTCTTGCTGATAGTAATTCCGATTCCAATTTCAGAGCTAGCATCAGAGAAGGCTCTGATGTCGACGAAGCATTGGGGGGGAGGATGGGTCATTGTATGCTGCCTGACTGGAGTTTGTCAGTCCACCAGTCTAGGTCATTGGCTATTCTATTGTCAGCTCTGTGGGGCATGAGTGGCTTTGGGGAGCTCATTTTTAGCATGGCTTCAAAGCTGGTCAGGTACACTCTGCCATGAGGCAACACTGCTGATGCATGGAGTAACTTCCCATACAGTTCTTTGACATCCTGTAGGACATGCATGTGTCATTTGTTCCACATGTGTATGGCTTTTAGGTACTTTATCACTTTGGATGGGCTAAGTGAAACTCTGTACTCCTTTAAGTCCCATAGGAAACCTATGTATGTGGCAGCCTGGCTAAATGGTTGGTCTTTTGAGTGTTCCCATGGGATGCCAAGGGACTCTGAAATGGCATCTATGTCTTCGAAACTGTATGAGAACTTTCAGTCATGGGCCAATCTGGGTGATGCCAATGTCAGGTTTTTGATTGGCTGAGAGCAATTTTCATTGAATTCATCAGTTGTGCCATCATCCCGCATTCTTCCTTGATACCATATTCATGCCCCTAGTTGTTGGGGTTCTGCTGGGGAGATTTCCGAGTGCCAAGATTGTCTTGAAATGTTGTAAGCTTCCAAGTACTCTACCCTGATATGGACAAAGATGTGGTTGTTGACCCACTTACAGTGAGTGAAAAAACGTGTGCAATGTTTGGCTGTTTTGTACTAAGTCCAGTGTAGCGCCATGAGGCGTGGGAATCATGCTTAGCCTTGGTGAGGTGGGTGGTAGTACTCGCTCTTGGCTACAAAATGGTCCCAGGGTCATGTGATTTGGTGCAGTAGTCCTTGAGATATGTCCATTATAAAACAGCTACACCATTGCACACGTTTATTCACTTTTGGGCTGGAAGTAAAATCTGAGTCAAATGAAGGGATAATTGTGGTTGTTTGGTCCTACAAACAAAGATACACATATAAACATTGTGTCTGAGTTTGAACAAGTTCACACACTTCTTTATTTCCAACCTTTACCACCATGAGATCCATCTCCTCCACCCAAAGGAATACTATCCTCACTATGCTTGATTCTGGTCATTCTCCTTCCTCTATTGCCTCCAGTACTGGCCTACATCGCTCTACCATCTCTAGACTTCATTCCAAGGAGCGTTCCAGCCTGCAGAAGTCCACTGGAGGTCGTCCATCCAAGCTTTCCCCTGCTAATGTCCACCATGCCATCCACCTCATCTCAACTCAGAAGGCAGACAATGCTGTGCAGGTGACCAAAACTCTCACCAATGTCATCAACCAGCCCCTCCACCCAAATACTGTTCACCAGCACCTGAAGAAGACTGGTATGAAGGCTGTGGTAAAGCGAAAACAACCTATCCTCTCTGCCAAGCATCACAAGGCAAGGTTGGACTTTGCCTATGCCCATAAAGATTGGACTTTGGAGGACTGGAAGAGGGTGGTTTGGTCTGATGAGACTAAAATTAATCGCCTGGGGTCAGATGGGCGCAAATGGGCATGGAAAAAGCCAGGGGAGAAGCTGAATGATAGGCTAGTAGAGGGGACACTGAAGTTTGGAGGAGGGTCTCTCATGATGTGGGGCTGTATGACCTGGGAGGGTGTTGGGTATGGCACCAAGATTGATGGTAGGATGGACAGAGACCTCTACCTCCAAATTTTGAAGGATGAACTACAAGATTCCCTTGAGTATTATGGTCTCCATCCTCCTGACATCATCTTCCAGCAGGACAATGACCCCAAGCACACCTGCAAACAGGTCAAGGAGTGGCTAGAGGAGCAGGATTTTAGGACTATGGTATGGCCTGCACAGTCCCCTGACCTCAACCCCATAGAACATGCCTGGGGTTACCTCAAGAGGAGGCTTGCAGAGTATGAGCATCCTCCCAAGGGAATACTGGAGTTGTGGGAGAGGACTCAGGTGGAGTGGAACAATATACCAGCTGAAGAGTGTCAGAAGTTGATTGAAAGCATGCCTAGGAGGGTGGAGGCAGTGATTAAAGCAAAAGGAGGCTATACCAAGTACTGATATTCCCCAAATACCCCTCACTTTTCAAAAGTGAATAAATGTGTGCAATGGTGTAGCTGTTTTATAATGGACATATCTCAATGACTACTGCACCAAATCACATGACCCTGGGACCATTTTGTAGCCAAGAGCGAGTACTACCACCCACCTCACCAAGGCTAAGCAGGATTCCCACGCCTCATGGCGCTACACTGGACTTAGTACAAAACAGCCAAACATTGCACATGTTTTTTCACTCACTGTATCTAACGGTCCAATGCTGTGGTGTCTTATTATCTCCATGCCTGCATCTGCCACATGTCCATAAATGCCTGCTGAGGGGGTGGCTCTGAAAGCAACACATGTGTCGATGCAGCCAAGAGTTTTGGAAAGTTTAACTACTGCTGCTGCCCACTGAGAGGGGTGGAGGGGTATAGTGTGGTAAGCTTCTGCTACATCTCTCATTGTGATCTCAGACCTGGATGGCAGTCATGCTAGCAGTAGGTAGACTATGGAGAATTTTCCCCATGTCATTGGGAAGTCCTGTGCAAGGATATGTGAATTTACTGAAGGGTTCAGGGTGTGGGGGTTCATGACATGTGGGAAGGAAAAGTTCTGTATTAGCCGGAATTTTCCCAGTTGATCTGGCTTTGGGATGATCGACAAGGGGGAAGATTGGAACAGGCCGAGTATGTTTTCTATTGTTTCAAGAGCGAAGGGGCTGAGGTAGCATCCCTTGCTGATTTCTTTGAGTGTAATCTTACTGAATTCCTCATGATAAATGGTAATCGAGTCTCTGTTAGGGGGGGATTGTACATGCAAGATCTGCAGAAAATTTACAGTGAAACCCTGTCACAAGCCCTCTGGGATTCTACTAAAATGCTGTAGTATTTTTAGATGATGGAGCTCTTTCTCCCAGGCATCAGCTCTGTACAGGGTTGTTGGGTTAAGCTTCCTGTGTGCGACTGCACTTTTGGGCTCTGTGTGAAGAGAGGCCACATCCAGAGCATATGTGCCTGACATCATGGTGGTCGGAGCAGCCTTCTTCTCTTTGCCACCTGGCACAGATGTGATGTCTGTCTTTGGTGAATAAAGCTTTGTGTACCCTTTCTGTGAATGTGTCATGCTTGTTGTCCCAGGTTCTCATGGCTCTGCAGTCAATGATGAGGTGTCAGTGTCTGCCAAGGCAGACTGTGCAAGCCAGGAGTGGGCTGTTGAAAGATGTAGGGGGGCCAGGTAGAGTGTTCTGAAAGGAATGCTGTCTTTTGTGGTCTGCATGGTCTGTGTAGTGGGATGTTTGTGGGGGGGAGAATGGGCATTTCGAGCTGCTGGGGTATCTCATGTGATTGAGTGAGTTGGCTGCTTGGGCCATGATGGCTGCATAGCATTTGCTGACCTGCACAGGGTTGACTGAAGGCATGGCTGGGCAGGTTATGTGGGGGGGGGGTGTTGCATGGCATCGATCACAGTTGCTTGTTCAAGGCAATGACCGATGTGCACTATTTGCCTTCCGGTAAAGTAGACCTATAGGCAGGCAATAGGCGAGTTACGACCTGTAATGGGGCCTCTTGCAGATATATCAGCAGTGATATGTAGATGTACTGACAGGGACAGCCTTGACCACCTCCTGATATTCATAGAGGATAAGTCGTACTAGTTGAACACGATAGGGATCTTGCCCAGTTGACTAGCAGAGCAATGCTCTGGAATAAGGGAGAAGCAAGAATTTATAGGAAGGAATCCTACTTGCTAGGTAGGTAGCTAGGTAGCAAAAGTACAAGGATTCTCTATCGCTATGCTGTGGGTTTTATACCCCACAGGCGATGAGAAGACTATCGTACAGATTGCTATAAATGTGTACTAAACCAAACAGGAGGGGCTTTGCACAAAGGATCTCTCCACAGGGTATCAAGTCAGAGTGCCCTCGGTACCATGACCGAGTCATGGGTGACGCACACCCTACTCATTGTGACTCCTCACCATGCTGGAGTATTTGCGACAGGCAAATAGGGGATCCTCCAGGTGCAACACAACAAAGGTCATGTGCCTGGGAAAGCAAACCTGACCTGTAAGGGAAGCCTCCAGATCCCATTGGGATCTGAGAAGCGAGAAGGTAAAGGTAAACGTAAAGGGGAAACATATGTAAGCATGGCTGTGTCATGTACTAGAGTCCATACACTTGCCCCTAAGGCGGGCAGAGGTGTAATACGAGATGTCACGGAGGACACAGGAAGGGGAATGACAACAGATGGCGGGCTCGGGGATACAGGACCATGTACAATAAGCGGTCTGAAAAGGAAAAGATGAGAACGGCACATGACAGGGGGGGGAGTGAGTGTTATGTTAGCATGGGATTGATCAGCAGATGTGATGCCAGGTGGGTTTGATATGATCAACAGACATTATGCTGGGTGGGTGAAGGAGATGGAAAAGAAATTGTATTATTATTATTATTGGATGGTGGTGATGGGAAAAGATTTGATTCATTAGTTTATGATGATACAGGCAAGGAGGGAAGGGGGGGTCTGACCTGTCTGAGGCTGTTCAGGTGCATGTCGTGCTCTCTCACCAAGAGTTCTTCACAAGCATCCTTGAGGGCTCCTTCATTTAACTTTGCTAGGGAGAAACCTTGTGCCATCTTTGTTGCTGTTGACTCTGATAGAGGAGTAGTGTGCATTTTAGATGGTTGTGGGGAGAGCGACACCAGGGGTGTTCTTCTAGCACTGTCCAGAATTTGACATGCATGTCAACCCTGTCTTTCTGCCAATCGTGTTCTCTCATGGCATTCATGAGGCATACTGCTGCTTTGCCAAACTGTTCCCAAGTGAGGTCTTCATCTTTGATGATGGCTGACTTGTCTCTTGAGTTTGATGCAGGGACCCAGATGTGCTGCCCATTGTCTGCTTTGAGCAGGGTGAGGGCCTCATTGTTGATCGAGGTGTTGAAAGACTCTGCTTCTGCTAAACTGACATTGGTAAAGAAATATAGTTTGCAGTACTCACCTTTTTTTAGTTTGTGAGTAGCATACAGAGCAGGGATGTTGACTGGTCCAGACGGGACCTCAAAATCTGGTATGGGAGCATACTTGGCCTTATTCTTCTTGCACTCCTCTGCAATCCTTGCCTCTTCTTCATCTTGTAGGTGGTGCTGACATTGAGCTAGCTCTTCTGCTGCCTGCTCAGCTAAGTCTAAAGCCATTTGGGCATCTTCATCTCTGCACACATTCCACCTCTGAATGTCTTTGGCCTTCTGGATGTCCCAGAGGGTCCCTAGAATTCTTGATGCTTGTTCATCATCAACTGCATTGTTGGTCAGTTGTAAGCAGTGTGAGTCGAAGTTGGGATCAATGGCAAAAACAACCAAAAAACCCAACACAAAGACAAAAAAATGTGAGTGGTGGTTTTCCTAAGTGGTATCCTGCTTGAAGGACCTGTAAAATCAAAAGGGGAGGGGTTCTGTGCAGCTAGTGCAGAGGGAGGGGGACAGTCTGGACAGGGAAGGAGCTGGGAGACAAAGGGAGATGAAGATAATAGGCTCCTGTGAGCCTGAGGACAACTGGGAGCAAAGGAAGATCAGTGGATAGACCCTTAAGGGGGCCTCAACCACTGGAAGACTGAAGATGATGATGGAGGGGCTTCAAAAGCGATGGGAGATGAAGATATATTGCAGGAGGATAGTCTCCTGGAAGTAAGTATGAAAGTGACATATATTCTCTCTTGGCTATCTCTGATATCTGGAACTGCAGGGTTTATATACAAGACCAGAGCGTAGCCTTCAACAAATGTGAAGCAACACTCTGTCAGTGATTGGTAAAGGGGCCAGTAAGGGATTGGTGATGATCAGTAAGGCTTGGTAAGGACAGGTAAGTGATTGGTAACAAAGTGGTAAGCATGACAAAGAGTGTCAGTAAGCAATGTCAAATAAGTATGAGTCATGGAAGGAATGGATGATTAACATGCCAAGAGAATGAGTCAGGGTATTGGTCATGGCTGAGTAAGGGGTATGACTGAGCAAATCTCGATATGACAGGTCAAGGCACAGTGATTCCAAATGAAGAACGGTGGGGGATCCTGCCAGGGGCTGAATGTTGGGGGTCTCCACAGGTGTCAGGGCATTGGATTTCGCATTTTTCCCCCTCTTCCTCCTCTGAAAAAGGGTGCTACATTGACAGCTAATCTTCAGCAGGGTCTGAGGAAGATGGGGGACCATCCTCTCCCATGAGAGCAGGGAGAAGTGCCTCAAAATCATCATGAATGCAATCAGATAGCCTAGATGACAGTAACTGGTACTGAACCTGTCACAACCTCAGAAGAACAAATGATGAGAGTGAGAAGTAGATGTTGCAGGGGGTGGGAATGAAGGATCCATATGCTTCTTCAACTGGAGAGACTGATACAACCACATAAGACCTTTCAAGTCTGACAACAGACTCGAGACAACCAAAGAATGTCCTCCTGGATGTCATACTGACAAGGAGAACACACTGTCCCAAAGAGATGGCTTGGGAGGGAGTGGACAAGGAAGGGATGAACCAGGATGCTTCAGGGCAGAAGCTAGTGGGAAGTCCTGGGAGATATAAGTAGTTATGCTCCCTAGCACAGGACATGAGCAAAGAGATTGTCGACGAGGCAGCCATTATGATGGGATTTAGCGAAATGGGTGTCTGTTGGCAGAAATGCTGTAGAAGATCATGGAGGGCAAGGATTGTTACCAAATTTGGAAGGAAGGATGGCGTGATCAAGGGCTACGTGTGAGCGTGGGAATGATGTCGATATCTTTAGAAATGCCCGAGATATTCAAAAAACCGGAATGCCATACGTGAGCGCTAAAAAGGTTTGATCAGCACTTGAACAGTTTCCTCCCTAGTGTTAAGGATTGTTCTTGTGTGAAGGATGACTGCTAGATGTACCAGTCATCTTTTTGCATTAGGCCACGTTCCTCAATCTCCCTTATTCAGCAAGACTCCATGCTCACATCGCCAAACACCTTTGGTGTGTGACACCATGCTCCTGTTCTAACCTGACCCACACCACCACCAACCATCTGGCCCTTGTCCACTCCGCTCCACCCCCGTCCACTCGCTCTAGCACTCGTACAGTGTGAGTCGAAGTTGGGATCAATGGCAAAAACAACCAAAAACCCAACACAAAGACAAAAAAAATGTGAGTGGTGGTTTTCCTAAGTGGTATCCTGCTTGAAGGACCTGTAAAATCAAAAGGGGAGGGGTTCTGTGCAGCTAGTGCAGAGGGAGGGGGACAGTCTGGACAGGGAGGAAGCTGGGAGACAAAGGGAGACGAAGATAATAGGCTCCTGTGAGCCTGAGGACAACTGGGAGCAAAGGAAGATCAGTGGATAGACCCTTAAGGGGGCCTCAACCACTGGAAGACTGAAGATGATGATGGAGGGGCTTCAAAAGCGATGGGAGATGAAGATATATTGCAGGAGGATAGTCTCCTGGAAGTAAGTATGAAAGTGACATATATTTTCTCTGGGCTATCTCCCTGATATCTGAAACTGCAGGGTTTATATACAAGACCAGAGTGTAGCCTCCAACAAATGTGAAGCAACACTCTGTCAGCAATTGGTAAAGGGGCCAGTAAGGGATTGGTGATGATCAGTAAGGCTTGGTAAGGACAGGTAAGCAATTGGTAACAAAGTGGTAAGCATGACAAAGAATGTCAGTAAGCAATGTCAAATAAGTATGAGTCATGGAAGGAATGGATGATTAACATGCCAAGAGAATGAGTCAGGGTATTGGTCATGGCTGAGTAAGGGGTATGACTGAGCAAATCTCAATGTGACAGGTCAAGGCACAGTGATTCCAAATGAAGAACTGTGGGGGATCCTGCCAGGGGCTGAATGTTGGGGGTCTCCACAGGTGTCAGGGCATTGGATTTCGCATTTTTCCCCCTCTTCCTCCTCTGAAAAAGGGTGCTACATTGACAGCTAATCTTCAGCAGGGTCTGAGGAAGATGGGGGACTGTCCTCTCCCATGAGAGCAGGGAGAAGTGCCTCAAAATCGTCATGAATGCAATCAGATAGCCTAGATGACAGTAACTGGTACTGAATCTGTCACAACCTTGGAAGAACAAATGATGAGAGTGAGAAGTAGATGTTGCAGGGGGTGGGAATGAAGGATCCATATGCTTCTTCAACTGGAGAGACTGATACAACCACATAAGACCTTTCAAGTCTGACAACAGACTCGAGACAACCAAAGAATGTCCTCCTGGATGTCATACTGACAAGGAGAACATGCTGTCCCAAAGAGATGGCTTGGGAGGGAGTGGATGAGGAAGGGATGAACCAGGATGCTTCAGGGCAGAAGCTAGTGGGAAGTCCTGGGAGATATAAGTAGTTATGCTCCCTAGCACAGGACATGAGCAAAGAGATTGTCGACGAGGCAGCCATTATGATGGGATTTAGTGAAATGGGCATCTGTTGGCAGAAATGCTGTAGAAAATCATGGAGGGCAAGGATTGTTACCAAATTTGGAAGGAAGGATGGCGTGATCAAGGGCTACGTGTGAGCGTGGGAATGATGTCGATATCTGTAGAAATGCCCGAGATATTCGAAAAACTGGAATGCCATATGTGAGTGCTAAAAGGGTTTGATCAGTGCTTGAACAGTTTCTTCCCTAGCATTAAGGATTGTTCTTGTGTGAAGGATGACTGCTAGATGTACCAGTCATCTTTTTGCATTAGGCCACGTTCCTCAATCTCCCTTATTCAGCAAGACTCCATGCTCACATCACCAAACACCTTTGGTGTGTGACAACAGCACATTCCCACCCCGTTCTCTGTCGGACCCTGTCGGACTCCATCGGCACTACCACATGACTAATGTCTCTCTGTCAGGTGACATCCTCCCTTGACTTAGGGGTCACCTTCCTTTTGGGTCAACAGTCCAGTCCAGGCACAGCACAGCTGCCACACTGTGTGGGATGGCACAGGGCCGCTACTTCTTTAGGCTTTTGGCCTATTGCCTGATTGGCTGTCGGTGAGTGCTCCAAAGCTACTCCGTTCTGTACTATTCCTTTTAGATACTTTCTCCTTATCCCGTCCCTCACCTCCACTGTCTGCACTTGTACTCTGACTGAAGTTTTCTGACACTTCTGCCCCTTGAAATTTTACTGTACTCTGTATGTTAGTTCTGTCATTCTGATACTGAACTGCCTCGATGGTGCGCCTACTGTATATAAGCCCGCCACATTCAGTGGTGTCTCTTGAGTATGAATATCAACTTAGTTCCCTCCTCTGCAGTCTTTGACTGGCCTCCTCCTCCATTGTCAGCTTAATACCGACTCTTTTCTATCTCTGAAATCCGAGGGCTGGGCTCATACAAGGGGGCAGTGCACGAGCTGAACCCGACGCCCTCTCTCAAACCTCTGGCACAACCATCAGCCACCCTTTGGCCATCGTCACTCTTCATCAGTACGCATCGGCCAGTCATCGGCCAATGTCAGCCAACCTCCAGACACGTCCCCCAGCCTCTGTGAGTGTCGGAGATCATCGGAGTAGGACTGAACTTGATAATACATCAAGATGAGCTGCAGGTTACGGTTTGAATGCCAAACTCGGATCCATAATATTTTACCAGAAAACAGTTCAATGCCAGTGTGGAGGGCAAGTCCATAGCGAAGCCACTTATCATGTTGGTCCACTGCCCAAATATCATTTACACCAGCAGCCCAAAAATGACGACGATGCAGTCAGTGGGCCCTGTGCTGTTGAATGAGTTCAGGTTCATACCTCTCAAAGTACTCTCAAACAACACTTCTGAAAAAACCCAAAATCAGACATACAGATGTATCGACAAGCAAAATAGTCTTACCTTGCCACTGACATCTGTTGTTCATGAAATAGTAGACTGATCATCTCATGTGTGCCAGCATTTGGATATGTCTGCCTCAGTTCGACCATGGCCTCTCAAATTGATTCTGGTGTGTGGCCTTGCTGATGGGTGCCATGCAAACCAAGGCTCTTGTGGATCACTCTCAACTTTGTTAGGCTGAGCAATAGCAGTTAGCACAAGTAACTTCAATCCACAACATTCAGGAAACGAACCCAATACCATACTGATTTGTATCGATATGCTTGTGTATCTCCAGCAAAATCTCCATATCAGTACGACAGGCTTTCCACATCCACATAATATGTGGTTTGATCTGCTCGAGAGGCACTGTGCAACACCACAAGTCATCAGTCATAACAGAACTTGTAAGCAGGATACTCTACATACACAAGGGCTTCCACTGGTTTGGCATTGCAGTCGAGAGTAGCTGTCAAGACCGGTTCTCAATGGTCTCCGAGGGGGTCCAAGGGCAGAGGAAAGCTAGGGCGAAAGTCTGGGTAGTTGGAGTTTAGCATACAACTTAGTACACTAGTTCCTGCTGAGTCCCAGAGGTCAGAACTATCCAGAGACTGTCTGGAGTTGAGTGAGATCAATGAGTATCTTATTCGATATTCAAACTGATGTGCTATGACATATGTACAAGGCTTTTATAGTACAGAGAAAAAGTCCAATGCAATGTCTGGGGTGTAGCGACTACCGGAACGCAGTATGGATGAATAACAATATTAGTGAGCCATTAGTAAGGTAAGTCAGAAGTTGCCAGATAGCCGGATGGTACAGGGATTAGTAAGGCGTACAGGTATGGAAGTGTAGCGAGTCACTTAGAAGCACGAGAGAAACATACTAAATATGGAAACAGAAACAGAAACAGAAACAGACCATAAGTCAAATCAAAGATGGAACGGAGTTTCACGATGGAAGCCCGTAGGGCTAGAATAACACCTCAGATGGTCAGACTGTGGTCCGGACCTTACACGTGTGTCACAGATGTGACAGTATCCCCCTCTTAGGGCTGAGCCCTCGAGGCACTTGTTGTGCTCAAGCGTCGCTTCGGAGTTTCGAAGTCCGCATTGTCGGAGTCTGAAAAGTTTCACAGTAAAAGAGCTCGACGGGGTTTTGTCAAGGTCCAGATGCCCATTCCTAAACTCCTAAACGCTATGGCCCCTACTCCCTGACTCAAACCTTCCCTCAACCCCACAGGCATCGCCTGGGAAGTTCTTGACGATGACCTGCTTCGAGAGTATCCGGACGACCCACCGACCATGAAAATGGCAAAATTCGATGAACGGCAGCATCATCAGTGTGCTGCCTTGCAGGCAGCAGTTGAAGAATGCCGGCAAGCTGAGGAGGTCTGGAAAGCAAAGGAGGCCAAGGAGTGTCGGAAGGCCGAGGAGCATAGGAAGGCCAAGGAGGCTGCTCAGAGAAAAGTGGCCGAGGAGAGGAAACTCCGTGAGTTGGAAGTGGAGAAAAAATGACTTGAGGAGGAGACGTGTCAGGTGCAGCAGGCAGAGAGCTCAACGGTGCGTAACAATACTTATCGTTCTAAAAACCGTACTGACAAGTCCGTAACCAGTCTCAGTGTGTCGTGTCGGTCGGTGGATGACCTGCAGAGCAGGCTAAGGCTTGCTCTGCCTGTATCAAGGCTGGGGAACCGTGCGTGCCGGGCACAGGTCACAGCAAGTCGTGCGTCCGGTGCCAAAAAACCAAGGGCAAGTGCGACTTGAATCCGAAGGTGCCAGAGTCCGAGGAGCCGGTGTCGACTGTGACGTCTCCCTGAGGTGGAGAAAAAAGAAAATGGAGAAAGTCTGCCCATTTCGGAGAACTGGCCGACGACGAGGACCTGGACGATATGCTGGATGTCGAGGTCATCTCAAAACCTCACCCACCCTGTGGACAAGCTCTGTGTCAAGATCCACTGGTGGAGGTCCTGGACCATCAACTCGGAGAAATCATCGATGCGATCCAGAGGAACACTGCAGCAGTGGAGTCCATGTCAAAGGAGGTCAAGGACTTGTCCGGGGTTCTGGAGGAGTCGTTCGAGGTTCTCAAGACCATGACGACCAGCCTTGTCAACTGGGCGATGAACGACGACGACATTTAGTCGTTATTTTAGTTTATCCGTGTCTGTATTGTACTTTGGATTTTCCTGTCCCCCCCCCTCCTCTTTTTTTTTCTTTTTTTCTTTTTCTTGAAATATATTTTCTGTTGTGTCTGTCTTAGAATCAAGTGAGCATGAGTTTTCATAGCGTAGACAGAGTAAACTCCGAAAAGTCCATTTATTTCCAGGGTGGGACGGCGCTCAACAGACCATCCTTGTGGGGGTACGCTCTGTGGAAATCCACGACTAAGTCAGGGGCATTGCTTAATTCGGTAGCTATGAGCCAGGATGTTTCCTCATCCGTGCCTTCGTAGCCAGCCCACTTGACTAGATACTGCAGCGGACATCGCCTACAGTAGTCCACTTTAGAGTCTAGGATTTGTTCTATTTCATACTCTGGTTCTCCGTCGATTTCAACGGGTGGAGGTGGAGGTTGGACACGGTTGGGGATAGTGTTTGGAGTTGCCGGTTCTAGTTGCGAGACGTGGAACACTGGGTGTACGGACTTCATAGTGTCAGGTAGTCGGATAGTGAAGGATAATGATCCAACACAAGCAATGATGGGGTACGGGCCTAGGTTCTTTTCTGAGAGTTTCTTTGAAGGTCGCGTGGACCTGAAGTACTTTGCTTTGACGTATACCAAATCTCCAATCTGAAAGTCCGGAGGCGGAGATCTCTTAGCATCTGCCGGACCTTGGTATCTCTGCTGAGCTTCCTTCATTTCTTCTTGTAGAAACATATGCAGGGAGTCTAAGTCCACTGTGTAGTCTCTAGCTCAAGAAGATGTTAACTCTCTTTCTGGGTGTACAGTAACGTTAGGATGATAACCCTTATTGGCGAAGAACAGTGAAACTCTGGTTGTAGCACTGGGAGCATTGTTGTACGCAAACTCCGTGAGTGGTAGCAACTCGGACCAGTTGTCCTGTTGGTAATTACAGTAGACCTGTAGGTACTGCTCCAACGTCTGGTTAGTTCGTTCGGTTTGACCATCGCCTTCAGGGTGATATCTGGAAGTGAAATGAAGCTTCATATCCAGTGCTTTGCCCAGTGACTGGAAGAAGTGAGATACAAACTCCATGCCTCTGTTGGAGGTTACGTGTGAGGGAACTCCATGCTTGGAGAAGACATGGAGTAGGAACAATCTAGCAAGTTGTGGAGAGGTGATTGTATCTTCGGTGGGGATGAATACAGCTTGTTTCGAGAGACGGTCTACAACGACCAGTATAGTGGTATGGTTTCCGGAGTTTGGTAGTTGTTCGATGAAATCCATCAAGATGGAGTTCCAAGGTCTCTCCAGTATCAGTAATTGCTTCAACATACCATATGGTTTGTGTCTCAGGGTTTTAGCACGCGCACAGGCAGTGCAAGACTTGATGTAGTCTTTGATAAAAGTCCGAGCATTTGGCCAGACGTACTCATGACGGACGAGTTCGAGTGTTCTGTTTTGTCCGAAGTGACTGGCCAAGGGGTGGTCATGCTTGTAACGGAGTATGCGAAGCCTGAGATCGTTTGCTTCAGGGACATATATACGATCATCCAGATGTAAAAGTCCAGATTCATCCACTCGCCAACAGGGGTTAGATGGGTCAGAGAGGTGGAGTTGACTGAGTGGGTCGGATGCTAAGGCGGACTTGATGTCTTCATGGAGTTTCTCAACATCCATGATTATACTAGCATGCAGTACTGGGCTTTCTAAGTAGGTCGCCCGTAATGAATTGGATAGCTGTTTGGTGGTAAACACCAGTCGGAGGTTTTGTGGGTTAGCTTGGGCATAGCCCCTATCCCCCTCTTTGGGGTAGACGTCCCATCATCTAGTCAAGGCGTCGGGCTTTGCTCCGAGCTTACCGGGGTGGAAATGAATGACCATATTGAATTGAGAAAGGTACTCAGACCAATGCGCTTGGTGCCTGGTGAGCACTTTCGAGGTAGAGAAATACTCGAGATTCTTGTGGTCGGTAACGACGTCAATGGGGTGTGCAGGGCCTTCAAGGTAATGGTGCCAGGTCCGGAAGGCTTCATGAATAGCCAACAGCTCCTTGTCGTGTGTGTCGTAGTTTAACTCCGGGGCAGTCAAAGTCCAGGAGTAGAATGCTACCAGTCGTACCTCACCATCCGGGCAAGTGACAGACAGAATGCCGGCGATAGCATAGTCCGAAGCATCCGTTTCGACCGTGATGGGAAGTCCAGGCTGGAAGTGAGTTAATATTGGAGCCATGGAGAAAGCTTCCTTGAGACGATTAAAGGACCAGTGACAATCCTCGGAGAAATTCCAAGGTGCCCCCTTCCATGTGAGACGTGTCAGTGGGACCACAATGTCTGAGTAATTGAAGATGAAATGACGGTAGAAGTTTGCAAAGCCGAGGAAGGACTGAATGTCCTTCACCTTGCAAGGTTCAGGCCAGTCACAGATGGCCTTTACCTTATCCTTGGACATTGACAAACCATCAGGGGATAAAAAGAAACTGAGGTATTCCACGGACTCGGAGTGGAATTCGCACTTCTCTGGTTTGGCATACAAGTCATGCTCCCAGAGTCTGTGGAGTACCTCACGGACATGTTTTTTATGGTTTTCAATGTTATCGGAATAGATAAGGATGTCGTCTAGGTAGACAACGACGCATACACACTGCAAGCATTTCACAATTTTTCTTTGGAAAACATGTTGAAAAAATAGAGAGAAGAGGTACTCTTTTATTTTGGATGATGTGTCAGAAAAAATCCAAATATAATGTTATCTTCTCTGTGCAGAAATATAGATTGATGGCAATGACCATTAGCTTCTACTCTAATGGGCATTAGCATCAATTCATGTTTTCTGGCAGAAAATAGAACATTTTTTCTGCATTTTTTCTTTCCCAACATCTAAAATAAAAGAGTATCTCTTTCCTGTATTTTTTCACCATATTTTCTGGAGAAACATTGTGAAATGCTTGCAGTGACATCCAGTAGGTCCGCGAAGACAGAGTTGACGAAGCGTTGGAATGCTGCAGGGGCATTGGTAAGTCTGAATGGCATCATGAGCCACTCGTAAGATCCATAGTGGGTTCTGAAAGCCGTCTTCCATTCATCTCCTTCGGCGATCTGCACCAGGTGGTAGGCATGGCACAGATTGATTTTAGTATATACCTTAGCCCGACTAGGTGAGTCGAGTAAGTCTGAAATGAGAGGTAACGGGTAATGGTCCTTCTTGGTGATCTTATTGAGACCCCTAAAGTCAACACAGAGACGAAGTGATCCGTCCTTCTTTTTGACAAAAAGGACAGGTGCAGCATACAGGGATGATGTGGGACAAATAAAGCCGGTGGTGAGATTTTCGTCAGCTCAACGGATGAGAGTGAGTAGAGGGTTCCCAATGGCGGAGTAGTTCCTTCCTCCAGTTCTATCTTGAGGTCAAACTCCCGGTGAGGTGCAAGTGTAGCTGCCTTGGCCTTGCTGAACACATCAGCAAAGTCGTGATAGTCCGGGGGTACCAACGACAAGTCCGGGGTATCCTGTACGGTGGCAGCCCGGAGTTTAGTAATATCCTGAGGTCGAACCTGGAGGGAGAACTGGGTTGAGCCATCTAGCTTGCAAGCATGGATGAAGGCCGCTGCATTGACAAGGGATATGTTAGGTGCTCGGGTGCTGGGTGGAGAGGAGTTATCAACCGACTCAGGAAGGGTGATGTCCGGAGAGCCCAGGGGGGCATCTACGGGGTTTCTCGGAATTGGCTCCGAGTCAGAGGGCGACGTCAGTGCTGGCAAACGAGATGTAAGGTTTCAGAACTTAATACTGCTCAGTACCCAATCAATTGATGGATTGTAACGGGTGAGCCAGTTATGTCCGAGAACTATCTTACACTCAGAATCCAATGGAGTTACAAAGAAGGTCATGTCAGTGATATCTCTGGAGGGGAAACGGACTGAGAGGTTTGAGGCTTTAGCGATTGATGTCATTGTTACACTGTCGAACAGACAGAGGATGAGAGGTGGGACGGAGTAGGTTGAAAGACCATGATCATTGACGAAAGTAGAGTCTACAAAACAATGGGTTGAGCCCGAATCTATTAATGCTGGAAAGTCCAGAATATTATACAAGTTGAGGGTGACAGAAGTTTTTAATGAATTAGGATTCGAAAGAGCGGATGCGTTGAGGCGTGCCTCTGAGGGTGCACAGTTGGTATCAATGCAACTCCCAGGCTGTGCAGAGTTCTGAGAGTTGCACTCTATTTTTTTGCCTCGGCAGAGGCAGTTGGTTTGGCTTCTGACTCAGTAACCATGGTTGCACGAGCCTTAGCTGCACGAGATGTAGACTTAGGGCACTCTTTGGCCTTGTGCCCAGGGTTTCCGCAGAACATACACAGGTTCTGCTCGAAATGTCTTTTCCGCTCGGCAGGTGTCAACTTGCCATCTTTACCGAGCTTGTTGGATGACGTGGACGGTGCTCTGGAGTTCTGATTACTTGGAGGCTTGGGGTTTGATGTAGATGGAGTTTGCTGGTTTCCACCAGACTGGGGATTGGCGTTACCAGACTTCTGCTTGTCCCCCTTGTTTGAGTTGGCCTTACCTCCGGAGTTGTTTCTGGAGTTGTTACCGGAGGACCTTGCTTGACGAGAGACTTCGTCCTTGCGCTCCCAGTAGCGCGCGTCAATTTCTTGGGCTAGCGCACGCAACCCATATAGTGTAGTGTAACAGTATTTAACTTCTCTTAGCGTAGTTTTCCTTTTTAGGTTACCCTCTGGTTAGGGTTACACAGACGCTCATTAGACGCTTTACTTAGTCAGCTTTTGCCGCGTTGACTCAGCATGTCTAGCTGTAACCAATGGCGTTTATCTCTCTTTGTTTGGTTTGTTCTACAATGTTCCTTGGTACAAATAACTCTAGTAGTATAAGTACTGGTCTCTCTTGTCGTAGAATACTCCAATCGAGTTCATTTCGTGCCTTGCACTTAAAAACTCCTTTCCCTATTGCTCTCTATCAGTTCTTGGAGTGACTGAGATACAACATTGTTTGTCGGTTGTCACATGTAGTGGGTTTCCCAACCCTACTGATTTCATCTTTGATGCGATCTGGGAGTCCGGTATAGAACAGGTGGTGGAGAGCACCATCTCCGTAACCTTGGACTTGCAGCGCCAATCTGTTGAAGTCGACCACATAACGATTTACATGATGTGTCTCTTTCATGTGGAGGTGGTCAAGCTGGTGTTCGGCGTCTGTGACCGGGTCGTGAGGTCCGAAGGTTGTCTGGAGATCTGCTATGAAATCCAGCCAGCTGTCCATCCAAAGTGGATGGTCTGCCGGGTCTCCAGAGTTTAAAAGGTCTGGCTTGAACCACTCAAGAGCCATCCCTTTGAGGTATGACTGAGCGAACATAACCTTGTTTCTATCAAGATGAAACGCCTTGGGATGATCCTGGAAACATAGTTTGCACTGAACCAGGAACATCTGGAGTTTCTTCGGGTCAGTTCTGTCGAAAGTGTCTGGCTCCCAGACTTTGGCGCATGAGGACGAGGTGTCGTCGGAGCGACAGGTTGATCATGACAGACGGTCGACGGCTGTAGCCAAGTTCTGCAAGACCGCCAGTTGGGGGTCTAGCTGTTCTGGGGCGTCGATGAAAGGGTTGCCATCGTTGTCGTCATCATCGTCATCGTTGTCATCATCTCTGGGACCATCATCTCCCAGACCGTCATCTCCAGGGTCATCGCCTCCGAAGAGGTCTGGGGTTGGTCACACCATAGATGAGGAACGTCTATTGGAGGAGCCGGTTCTAGGGGTCGGGGTAGTGAGGGGTTCACCCCTGGCAGAGAAACTTTGAAATTGGCTCACCGACGGTGGAGGGCGTTGGTGGCTTGCTAGCGCGATACATGCACTAGACCTGTGCATATCATTGATCGTGGCTTGTTCCGAAGCTTCAACAGCCATGGAACGAGAACGGAGTCGGGTAGTCATGGTCATGGCGTGGGGGGGTTTGGTGGGCTCATGCAGGGATTGAGTTCGAATATACTGTCAAGACCGGTTCTCAACGGTCTCCGAGGGGGTCCGAGGGCAGAGGAAAGCTAGGGCGAAAGTCTGGGTAGTCGGAGTTTAGCATACAACTTAGTACACTAGTTCCTGCCAAGTCCCAGAGGTCGGAACTATCCAGAGACTGTCTGGAGTTGAGTGAGATCAATGAGTATCTTATTTGATATTCGAACTGATGTGCAATGACATATGTACAAGGCTTTTATAGTACAGAGAAAAAGTCCAATGCAATGTCCGGGGTGTAGCGACTACTGGAATGCAGTATGGATGAATAACAATATTAGTGAGCCATTAGTAAGGTAAGTCGGAAGTCGCCGGATAGCCAGATGGTACAGGGATTAGTAAGGTGTACGGGTATGGAAGTGTAGCGAGTCACTTAGAAGTGTGAGAGAAACATACTAAATATGGAAACAGAAACAGAAACAGACCGTAAGTCAAATCAAAGACGGAACGGAGTTTCATGACGGAAGCCCATAGGGCTAGAATAACACCTCAGATGGTCGGACTGCAGTCCGGACCTTACGCGTGCGTCACGGATGTGACAGTAGCAGAGATGGGAAGTTTCCAAAGAGAATTTGTATCATGTAGGTCAGTCCTCACTCCAATCCAACTGACATGTACCACTTAAGAACTTGAGGCCATGTCATGATCTGAACCCACCTGCTGAACATGAGTTAGCCACATGCCATTGATATAGCAGTTGGTCATGCCCACACCATCGACATTAATCCAGTCAATTTCCAACATGGGGAAGCAGGATGGTAATTACACCCATGCCTTTGACATCTATCTAAGTTGATTTCCATGATTGTGGTAGCAGGGTGGCTGCTTGCAACCATACATTCGACATCCTTCCAAGTCGATTTCCATTTTCATCTTATCAGGAGTCTTGCAAATGATGTGTCAAGCCCAAGTTGAATGCTTCTAAGACAATTGTGGTAGCAGGTCAGTCCCCCACACCCTAACAGCAAGTTATTGGCTTCATCATCTTACCATAACTGCTGCAGGCCACCCTCCGCAGTTGAGTGCATGTTTTTGTCAGCCTGCCTTCACCCATGGAGACAAGAGTTCGATCCACAGAGTCGAGACTTCATCATGCCGATGCCATTACTTGGTAGTGCCAGTGGTCAGCATATTTAAATTGAGGCCTGTACAACCCATCCAGTACATCCAATGTCTTCACTCCCTCCTATGATTCTCTCACAATTTACAGAAGACGCTGTTGCCCATCAGGATTGCTTATGTGAATGTCCATCATGCAGAGCTGTTATACCCAAAGGAGCTCTGTGGCATTACATAGCAACTATTGATGTTGGCAAGCCTGGCCAATTTGTATGTCAACCTTGTTTGGAAAGGTATAAGACAAAACCAGCAACGACCAGTGTACAAAACAGTAATGATGTATTGATTACTATGTACATGTATAGGGGCTCATTTCAAATCCAACATGCAGCTCACCTAAGTGTGCCAAGGAGTGTCCCTGATGCACAAGCTATACAGCACTCGGTTTCTGATGCACAATGTGGCAGTGAGGGTTCTGGACTATTGTACTGTGACATGTTGCTAATACACTCGACTTGCAGCCTCTGATCCAGCTCCAGTTGTAGCCATTCCACATCCACAAAGAGAGATGGCAGTTGCCATCTGTGGTGGTCCTGATGTCCATGTGCCATCTGCATGGAAAAGACCTGCTAACATTGCTCGGCCTCGTCTTATGGACTTGCAGGTTGTAAGTCAAGCCGCAGCAACTCAAGGCTTGTTGCCCATGCCTGGGTATGCACACCAGCATGTTCTTTACCATACACAGCAAGATCGTTGGATGAACCAAGCCTACCGCTCGCCACCTTCTGAAACAATTACAATGGAGATATCAGCCTTGCATGATGGTGGTCCTTGAAAGGGATGTACACATGGTATGCCTTTTGGGGTAAGTTTATTGCATTGTATAGGTATCATGGTCTCTCTAACTATCATAATAGTGCATTTGCGAAGGGATGAAAGATATAGATGCACGCATAACTGCACCAGAACTTGCCTCTATTGCCCTGGCCAAGCTCACACCAAAAATTGTTGCATTTTGCCCACAGTTTTTATGGAGGCCAAGTGAATTTGTTGTCTGTGATTCTTCCTGGGTCGATCTCTCAAGTGTTCCTGAACCCATGCAACCATATTTCTACCATGAGTGTCTTCATCCTGGCTCCCGAAAGAATTCCAAGACTCCAGTCTTTAAGCCTAAGCAGTTTCCTCTTTTTGTCATCATTCCTGAGTCTCAGTGGAGGGAGTATGAGAGTCACAAACTTGCAGAGGAGGAAATGAGTGCTTCTGATACTGAACACCCTGTTTCAGTGCACTGTCCCAATCCACTCACAGGACCTACATCCCCCCCTGCTACTGCCAGTTCATTCAACACTGGTGCAGCTGCACACCTACTCTCACATGGCATAGGTCTTGTTGGAATATAAACTGCCCCTAGTAGTATAAGACTTAGGTGCGATGATGTGTCGCTTACATAAGCAAAAAAGCGTACATACAGTAGGGTAAATTTTCTCCCTTCCCTCCTCAGTAGCTTGGAGTTACTGGGGAGTAAGTCACCCTTTTATTTAGCCTTACTTTTACTGACCACCTGTAGACTAATTATCTGACAGGTAGATATGAATATAGTAGCTTGGAGTTACTGGGGAACTAATTATCTGACAGGTCTCACATCAGATGGGGTATGCATATCCTTACAGATGCTGTACTTGTCACTGAAAGCTTGTGGACAGTGCACCTCGGATGGTCAAGCTCTGTTTCTTCACACAATGTCTGACCACTTGGGACCCATTGCAACTCGTGTTAATGTGCAACATGCATCCCAGAAGGGCTCCCACCAGCAATCTACCAGTGTGTCCAGTATGACTACCCACTCACCTCCCAGCAAGAAGACCATTGCAACCTCTGGACATGACCGGGTTAAGGAAGCCCTTCAAGTTGGTGGTGCCGCAAATGTAGATATTGGACGTGGTAAGCACAATAGGATGTCCCAGTTATGTATGACTGATATGTGGTGTAGTCCTGAAATCGAAACTAGAAAGCATCGTATTCTACCCAATTCTGACTGTCTGCCTTGAAGAAATCTTAGATGATACTGACAAGCGTGCTTTTGACCTCAATCAGGAGCATTCTTTCAATGGACAAATCTACTTTGACATGTCATTGGACTCTCTGCTTGGAGTGGGTGTTGAAACTATTACCGGTTGTCATAAACGGTGACATGTGATTGTTGTTCTAAGAATAGTTGTTCCATACTATTCTGATATGTTCTATTCTACCGGATTACCGGATGACACGTTCCTAGTAGAAAGACAGAGTCGTACCTATATGGAAGGTCCTCTTACTTACAAATATGGTAGTTCTTATCGTAGGTGCAGACACACCTGGTCCATGCGCACCATAGAGGTATATATACCCTGTAGGATACACAACAGAACAGAACAGAACAGAATAGAGCTCACTCTATATCGTCCTCATTCAGAACTACGTTCCTCCCTACCAAGACCAACAACCAACTGAAACCATAAAGGCAAGTGCTCAGCCTTAATTGCCCTTAGTCCCACAATCCTCTGCGCAATAGGTTATGAGCCCCGCATAATGGGTGCTTGTCGTCTAACGGACAATAGATCATTGAGGAAGACGTTCGTCATTGACTATGCCGTTGAACGGACCTGAAGTGCTAGGTTGGGCGTTGGCCACCTTGTTGCTTTCGTTCGTACTAGGCGTTTGTCAGGTGGTCTATGTCGTTAACGCGGTCGGAGGTCCTTTTAATCTTGCGTTGGTATTATCTACTGTAATGTGGGGAACTTTTTTAGGCATCCCTACGTGGCATGGCATCTACTCCTCTTATCAGGAGTATCGTATTCTCTTGGGGCGCTATTGTCAAGTGCGCATTCGTGTAGGTGTCCTTGTTGAGACCAGAACTCTGGAAACTCCTCGGATAGCCCCGCCTTCTTACAAGGCACACGAATTCCGGGATCTAGATTATCAACCCGATCTTGACCCAGTTCCTCAGTATCCTTTATCTCCTCCACCTTATACGCTTGATCTTCCCGTTAACCAAAGGGAAATAAATGTTCACAAGCACTACGTGGACTGGCCCCAATGTCTTATTGGGCCAAGTGCTTTTTATGAAAATCCGGTTGCCCCCGATTTGCTCGGAGGTCGCCCTAATGACCTTCTTGAGCTTCTTCCTTCGACTCCTGATGGGGATGACGAGGATCCGAACCGGTTATCCGAGTTCGATCTCTTGTAGTCGTGTCCTTTTCATCATCTCCTCCCGAGTTCATTGTCTGACGCACATCTTGGTAATCCAGATGTCCGCTGTCATTGTCAACCGGAACGCACTTCTTACCAAGCCTGTGTTGCCTTCCCGACCTTTCCCTATTGCGGTTGAGCGTGAGACCGCCATCGCTTCAGAGAAAGTGAGTACGACGGAAGAGTATTCACACGCTAGGTACATCAAGCATATAATAGGATATACCGAAGCCCTGTACCACGAAAAAGCCAACCACTGGAGACGGGTAGCCTACGGAGATCACGAAAAACCCTTTTTCTTACGTACACCATCGCAAAATTCCGTCGTCCCTGCTATCGCCATGGAATATTCCTGGTCGACCCTTAAACGTCCTGACGACTTCGCACTGCAAGCATTTCACAATTATTCTTCAGAAAACATGCTGAAAAAATTGAAGAAAGTGATACTCTTTTTTGACAGCTGTTTTCAAAGAGAAAAGGCAAAAATAATATTTTCTTTTTTTTGCATGACTTTCCACAAAACATTGATTGATGGTAATACCCATTAGCATAGAAGCTAATCAGCACTACCATCAATTCATTTTTTTGCACAGAAAAGACAAAGAAAACAAAATATTATATTTGCATTTTTTATGTGAACACAGCCCAAATAAAAGAGTATCTCTTCTTTCCATTTTTTCAACATATTTTGGCAAGAAAAATTGTGAAATGCTTGCAGTGTCGACTTCTCTTCACCTTTCTATGACCCGCGCATACACGTGTCATTCCATTCTTACCTTGTCGACTGCTTGCCAAAACTTTCTCCTGCGTCAACCCCTCATGCCATTGCTAACTTTAATGGTGTAGATATTCCATCATTTACATATGAAGATCCGTCCATCCATACCGTTCCCGCTTTCACCATCACAAACGACATCTTCTTCTATTTCAAAGGAAGAGTCCACCCATCCTACAACTTCCAAGAGTTTGCCGGATTCATCCCCTCTCTTTGGGTTTGGAACCGCCATTTGGAACGCACTTTCTGAGGATCTTGGAATTCCGATAAAACAACCCTTGAGTGCACTCCCAGATATCTCCAGAGTCGGACGAAAAACGGTGAACAGCGAAGAGATCCTAAGGTCGTATTATCCCTGCAGGATCTTAAATCCAGTATCAATCTGGAGCAGAGAACATGGTATGACGAGGAATCCCAACAACTTTGTTGGAGATCTTATGGCAGAGTTACGCGTTGGGTCTTATGGCCCAGCAAGTCGATGGTTCTATTGGACTTACAACGTGAAATGGACAAAGGTGATGGAAAAGATTTGTTCTCTCGGCCCTCCAGAGGAATCTATTCCAGACGTCGTCAGCGAGCACATGCAAACCGTGCTGCCAAGGATTTATCTGCTTCCAGGAAGTTACCCTGAAGCATATGCCGGTTATGGACGAATAGGATATCATTTTAGCGATGTTATGAAAATGCCTTTAGTAAATGTCTTCCAGCTTATGTGCCATGAAAGCCAGCGATATTCTCAGTTCATTCTCCCTTACTCCATTGGTATCCATGGAGGGATAGCATTGAGAGATGAACGAGC
Source organism: Pisolithus thermaeus (assembly GCA_024663475.1). NCBI lineage: Eukaryota > Fungi > Basidiomycota > Agaricomycetes > Boletales > Pisolithaceae > Pisolithus > Pisolithus thermaeus. Next base: position 644,660 of record JANFAF010000020.1, on the reverse strand, counting down.
TACTTATTCGCTTCACGAAATTGGTTATCCACATCTTTTGGCATATCACTATTTCAAAGAATTGGAATTCCAAAACTTCGAAAAGCTGAATTTAGACAAAAGGCGTTATATCAGAAAGGGAAATTCGACTCCACTAAAGAAAAATAACCCACGATCTTCTGGAAAACCGAAGATACACAGAAAAAGGCCTTCACAATGCCAACGACAGTCCTTCTGTCACGCAGCTCTGGAAACCACTGCTGGCGATCAGGTTCTTGATGACATACTAATTCTAGAATTCTTCTAGTTTTACTATGGCCAATCAAAAGGAAATCTCAGCCTCTAAGAACATTCCACGCCTTAACGGCTCAAACTACTCTTCTTGGAAAGCCATGATTAAAGGATACTTCTTGACTCTCGATGTCTGGAACGTCGTAAATGGAAATGAAACTTGTCCAGATCGGACAAATGCTGCAAATGCTGCTGCCGTTAAGTTATGGGATACTAAAAACAGCCGAGGAATGGGCACGATTCTCTTATATTGTGACCCAGTTATATCAGTATCTTTGGAAACCAAAGACACCGCTTATGAAATGTGGACAGCTTTACAAGCCTCCTACGGAGCCCCCACTGCTGTGTCAGCCTACATGGACTTTTTGAGACTTCTCAAAATTTGGATTAATCCTTCTGACGATTTGGGATCCAAACTCACAGAAGTGAACATGATACTTGGGTCGTTAGCGACTCAAAATATAACTCTATCCGAACCAGTCCAGTGTATGATGCTCTGTGGAGCATTCACAGATAAATGGGGAGCTGGTCCAACTAATATTTTATCCTCGGTTAAAACACAAGATCTCAAAATGGCAGACATCGTTCCAAGACTCAAAGAGTTAGCATCGCATCGTACTGGGCAGTCCGCTTTGCCCAAGCTAGAAACAAATAACGCCGAAGCCAGTCCATCCAGGTTTTCTTCACAACCGCTTATCAACCGTCTCTCGAAACCGCTGTGTTGCCATAAATGCCGCAGAAACCATCCAACCGAACAACACATTGATAGGCAACAAAATACTAGAGGAAGAGGAAGCTTCAGAGGTCGAGGAGGTTTTCCACCACAGAGTGGAACACCATATCCTCCCCAAAATCAACAACAACAAACTCAAGGACAGTCAAAGGGAAAACAACGTGCACGTCGATCTCGTGGTCGCGGTTGTGGCTGTGGCAGGTTTGCCACAGCCGATTATACAGAAGAACCTGAGGAATCCCAGGAGTATGATCAATATGACCAGTATGATGGACAATATGATCAAGGCTATGAGTCTTATCATATAAATTTGCAAAATACTATCGATGATGCCTCCCATTTTGAAGAGTTTAATGACGAAATAACTCCTGTCCTGGTTCTTCAAAATGAAGAATCACATACAGTTGAGTATGTTGATGAAGCTCCTCCTGAAACCGCTGTTAATTTGCCTTGTCAATGTGAAATGTGCCTTCGAACAGTATCCCGACTACATCTATGGGTACTACTGGATCTGGCCACACAATGTGGTCTTCAAACTATGGAGAGGAGGAGATGGACATCTGCTGACTACGGAAACCGAGTCAATGAGTCCTCCGACACCAATCCTGGTTTTGATAGATCCGGAGGTGGAATGGAAAGTACCTCCACACACGGCACTGTTAATGAGAGAGAGGAATGTGTACAAAGTGTTTGTAAAAAGGTTAAGGGATCTAGGCGTAACCATCCTAGAGTAACGGTATCCTTACAAGATTTTCATGCTTCGGTAACCAAGCATAAATATCCCAAACCTATATGATATGTACGCTTACCTGATGATTACGAACCGGACCCTACAATAGAGGGTGCTTCTGGCTTCTCCTACGGTGCTAATGATGATGTCTTTGACACTTATCCTTGTGATTTGGAAACCAATCACACGATTAACAAGGTATCCAAGAATTGTATGTGGATGTTAGACTCAGGATGCACAAATCATGTGACTCCTTGTCGAGCTGACTTTATGACTTATAAGTCTTTTCCTAAACCAGCTTTTGGTCATACCGCTGGTCATGAACCTGTCAAACTATACGGAAGAGGGACCGTTGTGTTAAAATTGGAATCCAATAACTACCTGACATTACGAGACGTAATTCATGGAGACTTCTCCAAACGCCTATGTTCATGAAACCAACTCTTGAAATCTGGATACAAGAGTTATGCGACGAAAACGCACGAGGTGATTCGTACTCCCGACGGTCGTGAAGTCCTCAAGGCGACATGCTTGTCTACTTCGCGGTTGCACTGGTTCTATGGAGTTCCTGTCCATTCCTCCAGCGCCATTAAGACCGTAGACCTAGGGACTATCGAATTGGATAAATATACTCTTTGGCATAATCGCCTTGGACATCCAGGCATCTCTATTATCAAGAACTGTTCTTGCCATGTTTCCAGATTTCCTGCTGAGCTAATCGCAAAATCCTTACCTACATGTCACGGATGTACTTCTGGCAAAATGACCTCTGATCCCTTTCATGCCTCAACCAAATGAGCTTCCACTCCCTTGGCATTGGTTCATGCCGACCTCCTTGAATTACCTGTCGAGTCTTATTATCGAGCCCGATATGTCTTTACCCTTCTTGATGACTACTCCTCTTTTGGCTTTTGCCTCTATCTCCGACTGAAATCTGACACTTTGTCTCATTTTCGCGATTGGTTATCCATCGTTGAACGACAAACTGGTTGTCTGTTAAAGACTTTCCATTCGGATCGAGGGGGAGAGTTTATGGGTGCTGAATTCAAATCGCTCCTCAACTCCAAAGGCATAATTCATGAACTGTCTATTGCGGACCAACCACAACAAAACGGTCGAGCCGAACACTTTAATCGCACTATCCTTGAGAAGGCTGGATCAATTCGTCATCATGCCTGCATACCCAAATGATATTGGAACTTTGCCTTCGACACCGCTTTACATGTGTATAACTGCACTCCACTGAGGAGATCCCTTTGGAGGACACCGTGCGAGTTGTTCCTAGGCAAAACCCCCGACATTTCATATTTCCGAGTCTTTGGATGCTTAGCCTATGTCTGGATTCCCAAAGATCAAAGGAAGGATAAATTGGAACCTCACGCCTTAGAAATGGTTTTCCTTGGCTATGAACCCAACACAAAGGGGTATCGGTTCCTACATGGCCAGAAAGTTATAGTTGCTAGAACCGCAAAGTTTGCCGAAGAAGTTTTTCCTTTTTGTAGTACGGATTTAGGAAAGGAACACAAATCCGATAACTCAGACCTTATCCCTGTGACGAACCAAAAACCAATACAAACTAACGTGCCTACCAACGATGATTGGATGGAAAATGGGCCTGATCAGCCAATGGACGAGAGACCCCAATCTCAACCACAAACTCCAAACGTAGAAGACCCACTGCAGAATAATGGTGAAGGTGACCAGGACACAGGAAATCTGCGTATACCACCAAGGGAAATCCCACCAAGGGCAAATCCGCGTACCGATCGAAATGCACCACAAGTAAGAGAAGAATGGGTGCAACATCCTCATAGACCTTTCAATGTACCTGCTGAACCTAGAAGACCTCTCGTAATCGCTCGTGAAAATCCGAGAGTTCCTCAAATGAGAATTCCTCCACGACGACCTGGAAATGTTTATGGAGAAAGAAGAGATCCGGTCGAAATCGAAAAGGAGATTCGAGAGAAACGAGACGCTATTCATAAAATGGTTGATAATAGCATTCAGGCTATCAAGCAAAAAGCTCCTCAGCGGAATCCACCAACAGAAACAGAGGAAGCACAACAACCTGAAGCAGGACCTTCGCGTTTTCCGGGAGCTCAAACCGATGAGACTGCAGATGCCTCATTCATGATATTATTAGCTGCGCATGTTAAACAAGCTCCGGAACAGTTTAGGGACGTGCTAAGACTCCCAAAAGCTGAACAAACCGTTTGGTTTGACGCCATGAAGGATGAAATGAAATTGATCGAAGAAAGAAAAGTTTGGACACTAGTGGATCCTCCTCCAGGATGTAAATTGGTTAAATCAAGATGGGTCTACGCTATTAAAAGCGATGGTCGCCACAAAGCCAGATTAGTAGCAAAAGGCTTTACTCAAGAGTATGGGATAGACTTCGAAGATACTTTTTCCCCGGTCGCATGCTTTGAAACAGTGCGAATCCTCCTAGCTCACACAGCGCAGCACAACTGGGAAATGGAAGCATTAGACGTGAAAACTGCCTTCTTATATGGCAAGCTAGATGAGGAAATTTATATGGAACAACCGGAAGGATTTAAAGTCAAAGGTCAAGAGCACAAAGTTTATCGGTTGCTGCGAGCATTGTATGGCTTAAAGCAAGCAGCACTCTCGTGGAACAAAGAACTACATCAATCACTCCTTTGGATGGGTTTCCTCCGATCAAAAGTCGATGCCGGTGTATATCATTACCAATCAAAAGCTGGAACAGTAATATTCTTGGTGTATGTTGACGATGGGCTTTTCCTCGCCTCACACAAGAATTTACTTCGGAAAAAGAAAGACGAGTTTATGAAAACATGGGAATCTAGAGATCTAGGTGATGTAAAGGAATATCTTGGAATCCAGATAAGAAGAAATCGCCGAACCAATGAAATTTGGTTAGATCAGATCCCATATGTCCAAAAGGTCGTTAAACGATTCGGAATGGAGCATGCGACGTCTGTTCGCACACCTTTACCTTCTGGATATATTCCCGAAAAAGCTCCAGAAAAATACCAATCAAATTCTCAGCTTCGATCTCGATATCAATCGGTTATAGGATCGCTGTTATATATGGCTCTGGGAACCAGACCAGATATTGCTTTCTCGGTTATCCGAATGTCGCAATATATGTCGAATCCAACCGATCTTCACCTGAAACAGGCATTACATATAGTTCGATATGTGGCATCCACACCGAACCTTTGCCTTCACTATTATGGGAAAGAAGCTAGAATTTATGGTTTCGCAGATTCCGATTGGGCCTCAAATAAAGACACTTGTCATTCAACTACTGGCTTTGCCATGTACTATGGCAACTCCCTTATATCGTGGAGATCCTGAAAACAAAAGACAATCGCTCTCTCTTCTACTGAAGCAGAATATATGGTGATGTGCGATTCTGCCAGGCAGATCAAATGGCTTGATATGCTCTTCAAAGAGTTATCCTTCAAAATGGACAAAACCATCCTTTACTGCGACAATATGGGTGCACGCTTTATTGCTGAAAACCCAGTCTCAGATGGACGTTCCAAACACATTGACATCCAATGGCATTTTGTCCGCAAATGTGTTGAAGAAGGATTGTTCGCCATTGAATACGTCAATACTACTCAACAAAGGGCTGATGGATTAACCAAGTCCTTAACCTGGCAAAAGTTTGAAGAAAATCGCTCATCATTAGGATTGGTCAACCAACCTATCTAGAGCGAGGGGGAGTGTTGAAACTATTACCGGTTGTCATAAACGGTGACATGTGATTGTTGTTCTAAGAATAGTTGTTCCATACTATTCTGATATGTTCTATTCTACCGGATTACCGGATGACACGTTCCTAGTAGAAAGACAGAGTCGTACCTATATGGAAGGTCCTCTTACTTACAAATATGGTAGTTCTTATCATAGGTGCAGACACACCTGGTCCGTGTGCACCATAGAGGTATATATACCCTGTAGGATACACAACAGAACAGAACAGAACAGAATAGAGCTCACTCTATATCATCCTCATTCAGAACTACGTTCCTCCCTACCAAGACCAACAACCAACTGAAACCATAAAGGCAAGTGCTCAGCCTTAATTGCCCTTAGTCCCACAATCCTCTGCGCAATAGTGGGGGGGTTCAAAACTGCTCACATTGCACATCTTCTCCTTCAACCCATAGCTCAAACAGGGCTCGGGTCATTACCATGGCACACAGTAGTATTGAAATGACCATATCATGGAGGTGAAAGTACTATCAATAAACTCTACAAATGCTATGTGCTTGCACAGGAGCTTCCCATTCTCTTCCAGGAGGCAAATGTACTCTACTGGGCTAAATCCCTCCTCAAAATGACTTATGAATACATCGATCGTGCTATCTCTCATGCCACCAACTTATCCATACTGGACTGGATTGCCAATATTCCTTGCTTGTGTTTTGTGGAGGCTGGGCTTGCACTTGTGTATGCCTCCACTTCCAAGTTATCTACTACTAGCACCAGTTCTGTCACTGGTGTCTACCTTCTTGAAGAGAAGATCGACTGCGGTAATACCAAGTTCACCAAGTTTATCCACAATGTTCAGTACACTCCGCATCTCAAACCCGACCACAATGGATTCCACATTGCAGAGTTCCTCGTTTTTACCCAACATGTCCAGTACATTAAAACGGATGGTTTAGCATATATCTCAGATTACCAAGGTATGTCTGGATTGCTCCTTCGGACGTCCAGTGACGAACTAATGAAAACTTAGGGAGCAATACACTTCTTACTGACCCTCAAATTCTTACACATCCATAAGTTTATGTTCTTGGCGAACTCGACCTTTTTTCCATTCATGTCACTTTCCTCAGTTCCGTTGGTGCAGGCACAGATATCTTTAGCGAAGGTAATGTGGAGATTGGAGTGGAACGTTTTGAGCAGGAGCACATCTGCAATCGTTACTGCTTATGGCCTGGATTTGGATTAAAGCCATTTGAAAGAGCGGATATTACTGAATGAGCTGCTTAGGGTAGAGTAGAATGTAGTATTTCCACTACCAAGCTATCTGCTGAACCACATGTCCGTATGCCCAGAATCGAGTAGTCGAAATTCCAATCTATGTTGTCCGTCTCGTAAGATAGAGGAGTGGATCGTTTTATAATGCCTTGGCCAGAACACGAAACAAAAATCACAGAACTACAATGCCCGAGTGGTGGGTAGTGTTTGGCGGCAAGGAGCCTGGGATATACCGTGCTTGGTAGGTACCCATAAGATGCATGTCTCCAATGCTCACATTAACACCGTCACATCATTAACAGCCCTTACATCCCCTGTGGAAGGTCAACACCTCCACTTCCTCTTGCAATAGAATATACCTCCATGGACGAAGCAAACCTCGTCATGCGAACACTACGTGGTGTCTTGGATCCCTTACTACCCAAGCCGAGTACCCACAAATTGGTCAACGTTCTCACCACCTCACCAGCGATACAAAACCTCCTCCTTGACGCAGGTCAAGATGGCTTCTATGCAGTCGTTGTCGGAAATCCTGCTGGTGTCCATCGCACTAAGTACAACTACCCATTCTATGTAAGTTTATCCACATTAACGCGTTCTAGACAAGGAGCCGTCCAGGCGGGGACCTCATTTTCTTGGCCAAAATGGAAACGCACTGACACGCTTTGGGAAGCTTTGGCTTATATGGCTGTGAAGGGTATCGAAGATCAGCTACCACCAGAAGTCACTCATGTAGTACATGCGGTACCTGAAGTTGGTTCATCCAGTAAGTGGTGTTCTACAAGCCAATGAGTATACACTGACCGTGATTAGGCCTACAGAACACTGATGTTGATGAAGTAGATCGCTTATTTCGAGGTGTTCACATAGAATTGCCAGAGCCGGATGCTCGTGTCAGCTGCACTGCAAGTTACTCTGCACTAAAAAATACACTCTCAACCCCTTGAATAACCCACCGTTCAGTACCTCCCCAACTATCTGAACATTCCGTGAACCGTGAGTGTACAACACTGTTTCCCTTTGATGACCTAGTGCTACTTTCACATTAGCTCAGCCACCCTCGCAGCGCATTGCACAACAAACCAATTCCACACAACAGTTGCCAAGCCGGGCAAGCCCAATCATATACACCCACGTACGGAGTCTTAGAGGTATCACGGAAAGTCGCTACCACTACTCAGCGAATACTGCCACCCATGCTCGTGCACTGGCGCTCAGTCGTCATGCAGCGCGATACCTCACTGCTCATGGCTATACACATGAGGCTGTGGACACTATTATTCATGCACGTAACACTACATCATCTGACCACCAGTTTGCTCTTCAACTTTCGCAACATGGCCTTGCGATGGCGGAGGGATTATATATATGGCATTTGATCCAGTTATAGTCACTTGTCTTTTGCTACATTTTTTGCTAGGGCTACGTAGTGATGCTTGTCTCATTTCTAACATCATGGTACAGAATGCAGATGTACGAAAGTACAAACTACGAAACAGCCAAAGTACGAAATGGCCAAACTAGAAAGTGCTAAACGACCAAGTTCAAAACTACCTAAGTGTGAAAGTAACAAACTCTAATTGGCGGTTTTCGAGGTCCTTGAAGTGCCGAACTTCCGAACCTCCCAAATATGGTAGGCACTTCACCCCAAGTCCGGAAGTCCGGAGTTTCAAGCGAGCATGACGCTCCGGCTTTCCATACTACGCAGTGTCCGGTGTCCGTCTTACAAACAAGCCAACATACCGCCGAAAAAGTTACCGTTTTCGGACGTGCCGAAGCGCGATTGTCCGGCTTTCCATAAATTCATGCATCTTCGTCACTCGGTTGCGCTCCCCGCCTACTGTACCGCTGTTTTCAAGGCTAGGTGTTTAGCGATTCACAATTCGGCAATGTCACTACCGCAAAGTTATACCTCTCAAGTTTAGATATCCGTAAACTCATGCGAGGGAGGTATCAACCACATGACATCTTGCTAGCCTATGGGATAGGATATCACTGTCCAAACAGGTCCGGCGGAATCCACCATCCTGAAAATGACTTTCGTTGGGAAAGCGAGGGTGAATTATGGTGAATTCAAGTTGATCCTTTGCTAACTGGTCCCTCTACAGACCTACAATGCACGCTTTTCAGAAACAGTTTTCCCAAGGTTCCTCCGCTCGAGCAGGTACGCGATCGTCGCCAATGAAAATCACCGCAACACCTGCCAAGTCCGCCCCACATGCTTCACGAAAAAGCCTAGTGAGGAAGCATCAGCTCGATGACCGAGGATAAGCCACACCCACCCCAAGCGACGTAAGCGTGAACGACTACCGTTTTCCGTGGTGCAAAGATGTCTTAGGAGGTAGTCTCGACGTGTACGGTATGGCGAACAGACTCGTTCGGTTTTGAATGCCAGGTTTTGGTGGTGAGTGCATCCTGTGGGATGCTTGAAAGCGTGCTGTCGTGCTTTTTTCCGGCACCACCGGGGAGAAAGCGTTTACTCTCCGCGGGGAATTTTCAGATCAGTGGCCACATCTCAAGCTCAAGCGCATAAATTATGACTTGGTTGCGGAAGTAACCAAGCACAGAAAATAACCCAAACAGTGTGATTTATGTAAGAATGCTCATACGATCAGGCAGGATAATGGCCAGCGAGATCGCGGGCAATAGTCGTCAACATCTTCTCCTCCCGGTGCTCATCCTGCCTGTCACGAGCGAAACAGAAGCACGACCCGAGCCCCCCCATATTCTTGAGGAACGAAGCAATGGTATGAGCGATTGCAGATTTGCCCCTTCCGGCCTACCCGTGAAGCCACAAGATGCACGGCGCGCCAGGGCTAGCATCTCTTGCCCAGTTGATGATATCCTGCAGAATCTCTGTGCTGGTGTTCTCTGGACACATCTTCATCGTGTTTAACCCCGCGCCAACTGCGCAAGCCATGCCCTCTATGTTGAATTCCTCGAGTATACGGTACGTGTTGATCTGGATATCCCGGGTCTGGTAGTCCCGGTATTGCTGCATCGATTGGTCTAGTGTAATGGTGTAGTTGCTGATAGTGGTCTGCGTCTCGCACATCATGTTCTTTCCGAGTCTGAGCCCTGACAACAAATGAGATGAGACGAGCGTTTCATCACGAAAAGTGACATAGACTTACAAAATTTCGTTGTCTCTGAATAATCTTTGATGAACTGCGCACAGGCGAAGATTACCCGCGCAATCTTTTCCAAGGGGTCTCTCATGCTATCTAACTCCTTGACCGTCGCCTCCTCTGAAAGAATGCGTACACGGAGCTGACTTTTTCGAAGAGTTGAAGTACCGCATCATCTAGGTCAGCTTGCGCGATCAACAAATGGCACGAGGAATGCACAAGGGCAAAAAGTTGATAAATGACAACGAGCCACACTTGGGAAGCGGCCGCGGGAGTACCTAATGCTACCTGGACACAGGGATGAACCTGCGTGTGATATAAGTCGCAGGATGGATAGAAAATGGAAGAAAAGCCTTACGTTTGCAATGGTGGTGACTAAGCTATTGAACAATTGAAGTGGTTTGATATATGTGTCAATCATATCCCGAAGGCCAATGACTGTGGTATTGGCGCGAGCGACGACGTTAACAGCAACTTCGCCAATGCACGGGGTGGGTGCTACGGGCTCGAGTGCTTGACGAGTAGTATCTATATCACCACCCGCCATATCTTGGACAGGATCACGTTCTCCTTGGCCGATCGGTCCTTGAGCCTGAGAGGTGTATGCTTAGCTTTGTCGCAGTGCTTGACGTCACAGATCACATACATCCTCATTTTGGACAGTTACCAGTGGTTGAGGGTGCTCCTGGGCACTTGTATTTGCGACGGGAGCGGCGGAGGAACTCGACTGGCCTCGGTAAAACGGAACGAGGAGACTTACGACAGTGCCTGGTTTCCAAGATTTAGAGTCATGACCCGACTGCTCGACATCCGATGCAATGCTTCCAGAAGAGGCCTGGGAGTGCCCTTGCAACTTGTATTTAGCCGATCCATTAGTCTGATATGTGGACAAGAACAGGTTGAAGCCTTACTGGAGAGACGTTAGGCGCGGATGAAGGTGATTTTCCGATCAGTAAACGACTCTGTTCTGGTTGACTTCTGGCTGCCATCTAGCAACCGATATTTTGGGTGTGACAACAGTTGCAAGTCGGGTTGTAATATCGTTTGGTCACCGGAACGAGCAACGATGCGGGTGGTAATTGCAAGGATGCTCCTGTGTCCAGCCGTCTTGCAATGCGGCCGGTCACGTGGTAGCCGTCCGTATCCTGTCTCTCGACGGTCTTGTTCGAGTTTCGACCTTTTACACCGCCTCGTCTCAGCTGTTGCAGTGACTGTAGAACGTTGCGCCCGACTGCATTCCGGCGAGCGTTAGCCGACGCTCTCGCTAAGGACCATACTCTGAAGACAACACCCGACTTGTCGCAGCAATGGCAGAAACTGATCTTGGAGCCGTTGGAAATGGCTGCGGGTGCTATCGTCGGAAATGTGATAGTCGTGGTCGACGCCTTAGATGAATGTGGACAGGATTCATCGAGGAGGGAAATTCTCAGTTTTCTGGCGTCGACGGAAGCTACTGAATTGCGCATTCTGCGCGTCCTGTTAACATCCCGCGCTCTACCGGACATCGAGGGCGTCCTAAGTAGTGCAAAGCACGTCAAAGTGATGTGTCTAGACAACGTCCCAGCGGAGTCAGTGCAAGTAACCGATGCCCTCGAGTCTATGCTGGACGTGATCCAACAGTCCCATGACCCCGAAGTCAGACGTATGTACCTTCTGCAGGAAGCCAATAATACCCAAAAATGACGGATTCAGAGAACTGCGGGAGAACTATATTTCTCCATCCGAGACGATCGCAGTTATCGATCCTATCATTCGTAGTCTCCTCGAAAGTGGCCCACCCGTTGTCGTCGATGTTACCACTGGTTACCTTTGTGACGGTCCTGAGCGGATGCGTATCTTCAAGGCTAGTCCGACGTTCAAAGAGCTTGTTTCATCCATGACGAGAGGACTTGACAATGAATGGATCCTACGAGTGGTTGCAAGTTTCTTCAGATACGTCATGTTCTCACATGTATGGGGGGGGAATGAGCCTTCGTTCCAGAATGTCAATGCAGTCAAATCCATATGGAGCCTCCCCGACACGCCCCCGAATAAGAAGCTGCACAATTTCTGCAAGGAAGCACGCAGACTCGGTCATAATTGGGCGTGGTCAGATACATGTTGTATTGACAGGGCCACGAGCACTATCCTTAATCAATCTCTTACATCTACGTACAAATGGTACGCGGATTCGGCAGTCACGCTCGTACTCCTCGCCGACGTAGTGCATCCATCCAAGCCTGGGGACCTCGCACGTAGCTCCTGGATGACACGCGCATGGACTTTGCAGGAGCTTCTCGCACCGAAAGTCGTCTTTTTCTATGACTCCAAGTGGAAACCATACCTTGGCATTACCGGTGCAAACCACAAGGAATCCCAAGAGATCATACAAGAGCTAGCGGATGCTATCACGATTTCCCGTAGAACCATTGTTACGTTCTCTCCGGACTACCTTGGCGTGCGTGAGAAACTTCGTCTCGCTTCGACGCGCAATGCCACAGTCAAGGAGGATGTCGCATACTCTCTGATTGGCATATTCAAGTCTGATATCAGGCCTCACTATGGTGAAGGGGCTGATGCTCTTGGACATCTCCTGGAGGGGATCGTGGCCCGCTTTGACGAAGTCACCGTGCTCGAGTGGACAGGGAGGTCGTCGTCATACAGTAGTTGTCTCCCGGCTTCGGTTTCGGTTTACAGCCAAACTCCTCGCAACCCTCCGTCACTTGAAGGAGAAGAAATGGAAATTTACATCGCGGATTTGCGTGGAAAGTTGCTCCAGAGAGAAGCTTTAAGTATCTATAGGAAGATCAACTCTCTCCTACCCACCCGTTTCGCAGTCCGGCGTCTATGTCTTCCATGCATCGTCTTCCCAGTCAGAAGACCCGGTATACAAGAGTTACGTAGAGGCGATGAGAATCTATATCGAGCCAGAGTATCAGGGCTTGGACATGTGGAATTCACGACGGCAGACGACCTATCATTGCATGAGCCGCAGACATTCGTCTTCGTGCATCCATGGATTTGTCATATCCAAGGTCCAAGTAGTGGGGTTGCCTGGGGAAATGACTCGGGGTCTGACTCTGATTCTGACTCTGAATCCGGTGGAGTTGCGCCGTTGCACACTGTCCCCGTACCACAGATCAGCAGCTACGCCCGGGCTCTCTTGCCTCGGGCAGCCGTTCAGCGCGTTGCTTCTCGTACAGCAGCCGAATGGAGAATTCAGAAGGGTCGCTGCAGATAAAGAAATTGTGATCTCGGGACTTAGAACCGACATAACCTCCAAGAACATTCGAGCGACAGTCTTGGAAATTCTGTGATATGCATGTGTGGGGCTTGGGTTCCGCTGCTGGTTGTTAGTTGAGCTGTCGTTCTTCCATTTTTGGCTTGTTTTTCTTTTCGTGTTGTTTTCATTGCTCTGCTTGTTTCAACACGGTGCGGGCAGACAAATCCATGGACGATCTCCCACCAATAACATCCAGTTTAGTGGTCCACAGTGCCTGTTCACAGAACATAGTGATATTGATGGAAGGACCGTACTGTACCTGACGCGGAGAATTATGACAAATACGGATTATGGTATACGCAGCCGCGAGACCATGTACTGAGTCCCTTCAGTCCAGTAACGCGGATTTTAACATGTCCCAGTCGTCAAATGGGTAGACATAGTTCCTTTCCTCATCTTCATACTTTTTCAGCCACTCTCGAAGGACCTCGATAAACTGAGTGTGTGTGACTTGGCGTTCTTGAAAAGCAAACATAGTCCAGCATTCAGCGATTAACACCGCAATAGCATACGGTACGCTGGAGTCAGGGTGAATGGTATGCCCACCGTTCGCGCAGCAGTGGGAAACAATCCTTTATAAAACCGGCGTGAGAGGCAGGGCTCAAGGCAAAGTATTTTCGTTCTGATATCTCCTGGAAGGTACCGCTTGCCCATCGCTCAAACATTGCTGGCCATGTTGTAACGTGTGGCAGCCGACCCGCCCCGGCTGGCTGAATAAACCCTTGTGCTTGCGCTTGTCTCAGTGCCTCCTTCTGGAGAGGACCTTTATACGAAAGGAAGAAAAGAACCAGAACATAGAGGAAAGACTCTATGTCATCGAAATGGGTGTGGGGTTCTCCCCTAAGAACATCAATGGACATATATGGTGTCGTGCCCTGGTAAAATCGTGAGCGACATGTTGCGTATGGTAAGAATAACCACTTACGGTGCGCTGCGCCTTGTATGGCTGGTCATCGGTTGGTACAAGGGCGGACGTTCCGACGAATGAGAGTAACTCCTCCGCAGACTGTTTCCTTGGAGGTGGCTTGGAATTCTCCTGCATGTTGGGGGGTCCTACAATTGCCATGTCGAAGTCTATCAATGCCCCTAATTCATTTCCAAGTTTATCGCGACAAAGAGCAAGAACGATGTTATTCTCGCTGACGTCGCGATGAAGGATGCCTATTCGGCACAAATATTGATGGCCTACGTGGAAAATGATAAGTGACAAGGAACACCGTGCAAAATTGCCTGCATACCAAGCAATGCGCCTATAATTCCCCTCACGAAATCGTGAGGACTCCAGAAATACCCCACAGGACGTCTCAACTCGGATATGGTCACAACCAAAATCCGATTTTCCACCTTTAGTTTTTGCATCTCGTCGTCTAAGAGTGCCCTAATCGATCCAAGTGTCGAGTCCACCCTACGGTCTTTAGCCATGGGGTCGAATAACCTGAAGTTAATGATCATGAGTATTCGGTGTACAGTTCCAATAATGCGCACCTTGACGGAATAATAACGTTGGGATGCGGTTTATGCTCAGAGAGTTTCTTCAAAACAGCCGCCTGATCGTCTGCGCGAGCAACATCCTGCCAAGATGTTTTCAGAGCGAAATACGTCTTACCATCCCCGGCCGCGGCGACGACGTAGACGGTTGTTCCTCTGCCACGTATGGACCCGGAAGTGAATAAGATACCGATGCACTCGCGGCCGTGCACTCGAACAGGAACAAAGGCACGCAGTGTGACCGTCCTCTTCCTTCTCTTCGATCGCTTCCCCTGACTCATTTCGTCGTCGGGTCCTCTTTTAGATCCGGTTGAGGGGGTACCACTCTTGGAGCCAGTACTGGACGTTGCGGAAGGCTGGTCAACGCTTGGGAGATCAACAGAAGCGGAATAAGGGGTCCCCGAATTTGAAGCATATTCACTGAAGGTTGGCGGAATGGCGGATTGAGAGGTGGAACCCGAGGTCATAAAACTTGGGCCGGTGCGGAGTGTGGCTGCAGGGCGTAGTTCAGGGATATCCACGCTAACATTTCTCTCGCCGATCTCTACGTCGGGGTTGTGACCAAATGCCTTTTTGTCCGCCAAGACGATGCCGAGGATAATGCGAATAAATTCTATGCACCCTCGACCGTCGGTCAATGACAATTCGATACGTTCTAATCCGCTGCAGTCTCCGCGTAAGAGGGCAACGAAGTCCTTGCCAACCGTCATGCCGGTCGCAAACCTCAGCCACGGTTGAGCACGTTTGATTCCTCTCATATATCGTTGCACTTGAATGAGACCTTCCCTCGCGTTCCGAGCACTCTTCGATTCTCCGGCGAGGAGCATGGCAGTGAAATTAACGTATGCCTCTTTGACTTCAAGCTCCTCATCGTCGCTGAAAGCGGCCAGTGGCAGGACCATGAAGTCCGGCCGCATGTCTTCTCCGTCGGGCTCATACGACAGAGGGATCGCGTGATTTTTATCGACGGGGGCAGCAAAACGATTCCTGGGTTGCAGCGAGTCATCTTGTAGAATCGACCTGGCAGTCGACAGAGCACTGTCGGCTACGCTGTTGAGGAACGCGACCAACTTGTTCTCGTTGATGGGTGTTGTAGGAAATTTCGGCCAACTCCATTGATGTGTGGTCTCAAGCTCCGGAGTAGGCTCGTCGAGTGGCGCGTCAGAGCGAATACAAGCATGTGCCACCGCGTCAGCATACGCAGCGTTCAATGCGTGGCGCGTTTCTTCGCCTTCGTTCGGCTTGATCTCCTCGCAAGTCACCGTCCCGTCAGCTAGAAATCGATCCAGAATATCTCTTGCAAGCCTGGTCGTCACAAAACGGCCGAACATGAGGTCGGCCAGGTCGAGAGATCGGTACCGAGCTTTGGTAAGCTCGTGATTGATTTGGTCGTCGACGACGTCACGTGTGTGATTTTCGCTTGGATGCTTGCTGCCCGCACTCTGCTTCATCGGCGACTTCTTGTCCGTGGTGCGAACTGGAATGTCCTGGTCTCCACGTTTTGCGGGCTGGATGTGACGCACGTTACGCTGGGTACTCGAAGTCAGCCTCAAATTTTCAAGATGTCCAAGGGGACTTACTCTGACAGGCTGCACTGTAGCCATCTGTGGACGCGTTGGACCGGTCGATGGACGGGAAATGCGAGGGATATTGAATAGTACGTGCTTATATCTGGCGAGGATCAATCAGTAGAAATCAAAGGCATTCGGAGTCAATTTCTTCTGACGTCGGACTCATTGAAAGATAAACGGCACGGGGTGGACGCGAGGCGGGGTGACCGTCACTTAACCACCAAAACTATTGTTACGCACTAAAGGAACCGATACTAGCGCTTCCCGTCCTGCACATCTCATTTGTGAAGAATATCGAAGGACTTCATTTGGGCAACAAAGCTAGGGCCGCCCACTTGTTCGATCGTGGGTCCACAGGGGCACAGCATGCCAGGTATGTAGTCCTATACCATCTTGGTGGTCCAGGCCGCTTAATGACAATGCTTTGATGTCGTGGCGCGAGTTGAGTCAGCTCGACTGCAAGAACGTGAGCGCAGGTTCTTCTAACCTTTAAGATTCCTGGCCTGCATCAATTAACTCGCGGGTAGGGTCACTGCTTGTTCGCTGCGTCCATATGGTGTTCCTTTCTGCACATCTCCCACGTTGAAACAGGCGATGTCCCTAAAATTTGATAAGATATGTGGTATATTTACATGTTCACCATTCTTATCATGAGTCATATCGAGAGTGGCGGACCACCGACACTGTTCATCTGATTTTTGTGGCGTATAGGATCTGTACATTCTCCCGCCTCACATATTCGCTAGTGACGTGTCACTCTTGGCCTCGGAATTCAAGGATCTCACCCAGGATACTTGTACGACAATAAATCTGTTTTTGGGACTCTTGTCTGAGCCATACTCTATGGGGCCAGGTCATATACGGAATCTTATGTCCCAGACACCAATATGACTCCGGCTGTGGTGGCAATCCCAGAGTGAGTCCTATTTAATACCTCGCAAACGGCACGTATTGTTGGACTGCCCGGGGTGGCCTCGCTACCGCTGCCGCTACGTAACTCCAGCTGACTTGGTACCATCGTACCAATTACCCTGATATCGCAAGGTGCACGAAAACAGAATGTTTATCATATTTCATGGCCCTTATGATAAACGTTACGGCGGTGAGATGAATATGATGAAGTCAGTTTATTTGCGGTGGCAGTGCGCACTGCCACTGCGGACGCATAGTGGGCACCAGGTCTATATATAGCCCCCCGCAGATTATATTGGTGACCGGTGGCCCTTTGGACGACGAAGCCATCGTCCAAGCTGTAGATAAGCCTTGTCTGAGACGACCTGCACCCTTTCTCAGGGTTCATACAGCACGACTTACATCCACTGAGCGGACTATAGTTTGCGAAAGACCGCCGCGGCTACCAGTTGTTCATCAAGACCGATCAGTGGGTGGAAGTATCGTTATCTCTCAACCTCGACCAGGCTCGCAGGAAAGTAAGCCCGCCTCTCAGTCTTCAGACGAGCATTATTGATCGTTTCTTCCAACTCAGGCATGCCATACCTTTCCTCAAGCCACCACTCGGATGGCCTCAGCCTTAAGGTTGAGGAAGAACTAGGAGAGGAATATGTCGTTGCAGGATCACCTTCTTGGTCACCAGCGTCTTCGCAAATCACGCCATCCCTCGTCTCGTCTTCGGACCTTTCACCTAGGCCCACCCTCTCTTCAACTTCGTCCCCATCGCATACCCCACCGTCTGCACCCCCCACACCATCTGTGGACTCCAGGAGGACTGTGAGCCCTGTGGCGAAAGGGCCGTCTCCTGCTACCTTGCGAGACATGCTTTTGGAGCAGAGGGAGCAAATCAAAGCGCTTTGGGACGGTCAGGCTGCCACGCTTGATGAGATTCGACAGAGAAAGGAGGCTCCCCAGGACAGCGCTGAAATCCGCGAGCATCTCCATACTATCGAAAGGCGTCTTGAAATGCTACTCGATAGGAAGAGGGAAGTTGAGAAAGAGTCTACAACTGACAGGCGACACGAAGCCATTCCGGGCTGGACCATGAGAGCTGAAGTCGAATCTGTTTCTGAATCATCGACTGACCTAGAGAGTTTACATCGTCGGTGGTCAGATCTGGCGCGCGCCGTCCGTATTCACGCGCCTGCCGCGCGACCTTCTGGGCCCTCCTTGGAGTCTCTAGGCGCTCCCCTCTCGCCCGACAAAACCGGAATCCAGCAGTCCCCCCCGCTAATTCCTTCTGTATATCAGCCATCGAGAAGACCGTCAAGATCTACGAGTACTAGTTCCGTTATTCCTGGAAGATCTACTTCGGCCCCGCCATTCCCAGACATGGGGATATTCTCTCCCGAGACCCTACACCATCCCCCTTTGCGGCATACAGGTATGCGCCCGGCGCTTGCACCACGTGCAGAACAACATATACTGCCTTCAGGCCAGATACATCCATCTCCTCAGGATCCTATGCTGGCACACGAGCCTTACCCCATGGGTCCTCCTCCTATGGGCCCCCCGGTGGTTCTTCCAACGATCACTATCGAGAGAGCACCTCCTGTTATGCCCGTGCCGGGCGCACCAGCCACCGGTCCAATCGTCATTCAACTGAACCCTTCAATGGCTCTTCCACAATCAGCGATACCCTCTCACCCTCCCTCTGGGACGGATTTAAGATCTCCTCATGAACATGGGATGATGGAAATGCCCGCCAGTCCTTATCGTACCCACCGTTCTCTACACCCGGAGCACTTCGCTCAGCCCCCCCCTGAGCAACCAGTAATTGCCCCAGGTTCGCCTTCCACTTACACTCATCAGGAACCCAGGGTCGTGACCCTACCGACGCGGACGTGTCCAATCGTCATTCATCTGGCCCCTCCAATGGCTCTTCCGCAACCAGTGACACCCTCTCAACCTCCTTCTGGAGCGGATTCGAGATCTTCTCATGAACATGGGATGATGGAAATGCCCGCGAGTGCTCATCATACTCACCGTTCACCACACCCAGAGCACTTCGCTCAGCCCCCCACTAAGCAACCAGTAATTGCCCCTGGTTCACCTTATATGCACGCTTATCAGGAACCCAGGGTCGTGACCCTGCCGACGCGGACGTATGAATATGACTCTGATAGCTATTATTACCCCCGTAGTCGTCGAGGCTATTATGACGACGACGACGACGGCGACGACTACTACTATTACTATCCACGACAGCGCAGACCATACCCGCCTTACTACGATGACGATTACGATTACCCCCGGCGTCGACATCGCCACCCCGATTCTGACGAGGACGAGGACGAAGACCCCCGTGATCCTCGTCGCCTGCGCAGACGTCCACCCCAAACGGAGGAAGCAGACCTTCCGCGCCCTACACAACCGGGAGAACCGCAGGTGTCACCAGGCGAGCGGGACGCAGGTACCTATCCAGCTACACGAGAGGTCGCTCGCACTCCTGCTTTTCTCGAAGGTCACGATGAGGGTGCCCAGCTCCCTAGACAACCCGCTGTAGCAGAGGAGGAGCACCCTAGACGCCCCGCCGTAGCAGAAGAGGAACCTCCACGTCGTGAGAAGCGAGAGGCGGCACCCCATGAATATGAGATGCGACGACCTGAGCGCGAGGATGGCTACAGGCGACGTCTGAGCGACTATACAGCCTATTCCCCTGAACCAGGCAACCGTGACTATGATATAAGGTACCCTTCACCATCTAGCCGCCGCCGGCCAGAGTGTAGGGAGGGAGACGCTGGGACCATGCGCAGCTACCGTCCGCACTCCCGTGCTCAACCTACCATTATTGGGTTAGGTGGCGAGCACGATGATGATCACCGTCCTCCTGTTATTATATCCCCGTCACCACAGTCACCAAGGCCTTACAGAGGTAAGCCTGCATGAGAACTAATATATTTAGTAGTGACTTCTGATTTATCGCAGACCAACCAGTGTCTCCCAGCACTCGGTACGAAAGGGATTTGAAGCTCGTGCCTCCCGGTGGTACTGCTATACCTCGCTTGCCCACAGATATCGGCCAGAGATGTCCTCATTATCCTGCCACACCTGTTCCGGGCTCAGTTGTGGAGCCTCGCGATGTACATTACTACCGACGCACCCCATTACCAGGCGATCCACCTCCACCCACCATGGTAGAGAGAGATGGGGGACAACTGCCCAGTGAAACCGCTCACCACGTTCCGTTACCACCGATGCCAGAGCATGGAATGCCAGGGACTGAGGATGCTCAACTCATTGATGCCTTACGTGAGCAGCGTGAACGTTTCAACGACAGCGAAGGCGAGCTGGAGAAAATCGTGCACGAAACACATGGCGCTGAAGGAAGACGCGACGATGAATTCCGCTCGAACGAGGAGGCCAAACAGCAGACCTTCTTGGACAATGAAGCTCAGAGAGAAGCCGAAGCTAGGCAGCGAAGTGATGCTCTGCTCCATGAACTTGAGGAGAAAGTAGCCAATGCTCCGCTGATGCCCATTCCTGGGCCTCGAGATGCTGGTGAACACTCCTTAATCGATTCCATCAGCACAGCCGCCCCGCATGCGGCGTCTCGCCACGCAGCAGATGTCTGGGAGATGGTACGCGGAGAACGAGAATTACTCGCAAAGGAACGTGAAGCCAATGCCGCCGAACGTGAACGCGCACGTGCTGAACTGGAGGCTGCACGACAACGTCTGGACGAAACGCGTGAAGCAAGGATCCACCAAGTGGAAGAGGAACTTATTCGCGTGCGTGCTGTACTGGAGGCTGCACGACAGCGTTTGGATGAGACGCGCGAAGCCAAGATCCACGAACTGAGAGAGGAACTCAATCGCGTCCGTGCAGAACTCGATAACGAGCGGCAGCTGCGTATGACAGAGGCAGACGAGGCCCGCTCAGCAGCTGCAGGGCGCGGTGATGCGTTGCGCAACCAATTAACCGAGATCGCGAACTTGGTGCAGCAGAACCATGCATGCTGTGAGGGGAATAATGCAGCGAGCGAGGAACGCTGGACAGTAAAGCAGCACTGGAAGACCGAAAGAGATGGACAAATCCAGGAGCTGCTTGGTATCGTGGCAAGAATCGTTGAGGAACAAAATGCTGCTAAGCAGAGGGAAGAAGACGCGAGACAAGCGAATGAGGGCAAGCCCGGTGAGTCGTCTATGTCGGTACCTTCGGATCTGGTATGCTCAATACGTGTTCAGGTATCGAACAAGTCCTCGAGGACCTTGCAAGGCAAAATGCCGAGCAACGAGAACTATTTCATGCGCTTTCCGAGAGTAAACACCCGACTTGTATTTCGTGATCTGATGCTGATTGCATTATTTTAGCTTGGCGCACGGATAATCAGAGGCAGCACGAAGAATTGATCAACGCTGTCCGTGCCTCGGCCAACGAGCAAGTGCCGTACAACATACAAGGGGTATGAATATATAAGTTCTCTTTGGGAGTACCGCTCTAATGATGAGTATTAGTACTTGGACGAATTCAGTAAAGCCCTTGCTATTGAGGTCCGCATGGTAATAGGTGAAATTGGTAAGCTGCGCGAGGAACGAAGAGCTATTCAACAGTGCGTTCTACTCGGTGACTATATGTGACCATAGATGAATCCTTTTTCATAGTGAAGTCGGGTCATTGATGACGATGAGAGCCAAGTGTTCTCCAGGTGGAGAATTCGACGGAAATTGGTCCGTTACTCAAGCACCTCGCCGAATGTTATTGATAATCTTCGAAAAATAGGCAAGCGATGGATGATGGTCCACTACCCGATGCACCACCACAGCCACAGGATGCGCCTCGGAGCACCGCTCATCTTCGAACGACCGGAAGGATTCGGAAGCAGAATCCAGTCCAACCACCTGAGGCAGAGCCAGAAGCTCCCCCGTCGAGGTATACGCAGTCGTGGGCGACATGGCCTCGTGAGTACGAAACTTATTTGCTGACAGATTATGATTCAGATGTTTTTGATAGGCAATCCTGCGATGGTGCCCACGCCGCCGCCCATTGAGCCCACACGAGTGGTACCTGATCGTCAAAGCCCGGAATTGCTTGGCCCTTGGTTCGTTGCTCAAGCACCTTGTTGAATGCTACTGATGATCATTCAAAAATAGGCAACCGATAGATCCGGCTTGGAGCACTATTAATGACCGAACGACCAGCAGGATTCGGAAGCAGAATCCAGTCCAACCACCCGAGACAGAGCCAGAAATGCCACCGTCGAGGTATACACAGTCGTGGGCGACATGGCTTCGTGAGTGCCAACCTTGTTTGTTGACGGATTGTGACAGATATCTTCGATAGCTAATCCTGCGATGGCACCCACACCCCCGTCCGTTGAGCCCACACTGGTGATATCTGATCGTCAAAGCCCGGGATTGTTTGGACCTCGATCGCCGCGCGATTAGTTCTGTTGAGCGTAAATATCATATGCTTGACAACATTCACGATGCCGCCTTCCTGCTCTTGATGATCACGAATTTGTAAACGGTTTTACATGCTTCTATCCCTATGTTGTTGCGCCTATCTTTTTTTACTCCTCACAATGGCTATCCCTTTGTATCAGCGATAACGAACTTGCGATACTAACGAGGTTGATTTTCATCCAGTGCTTACGTCTTGTTGACCTCTGCATATGCTTTGCCGTACCGTACGATTAAATCTAGGAGTTTTCGCGTTTGGATTCTTGCGTTGGTATGGGATCACCTACTGTGTAGACTAAATTATGCAGATGTGTGTATGATGGCTGCGAAGTACATTTTGACGATCCGAGACACTGCCAGGTTGTAAGGAGACTAAATAGAGTGGCACGACGTTTTGCGCGAAGCAACGTCCTCGAGCAGTCCTCAATTTCGTCGCGAGGCCCGCGGTCAGTTGAACAAGCCCGTCTGAAGTACAGGTAGCGGCACGGCTTGAAAGGTGCCTGGTAGAATCTGAGAAAGCATGAGGCATCAATGAGTAACGCGGCATGCGGGAACTGCGGAGGATGTATACTTTGCTATCCTTGACAAGCATTGAACCAATGATGACGCCTGGATCACCTATACGACCGATATGGAGGTCGTTGCAATTGGCTGTTTTGTGCATGTGGGAAGGATCAGTAGGAATGGAAAACGGTGGGCGTGGACGCTAGGTGAAAAATGTACCATGTATATCCATCCATGCTGGAGTTGAAGAGCATTATTCGTCCAGGCCTTGTCTACACCTTCCCATAGGCCCTGCTGAACGGCATTTGTTGAAAATTGGTTGTCAGCACATCACCCTCGGGGGAAAAAAAGATCGTGTTCGCACGGTTTTCCACGAGGTCATCGAGACCCACCTCGATATCTCAAGACGTTCCCTCTGTGATCATTGATACGGTTGGAAGCCATCCAATCACTGTTACTACTCTGCTGGGAAGGGGGTAGAGTTGGGAGGAAGGACAGCATGTACGCGGAGGCGGACGAAGATGGATATATAGGGTGAGCTCGAAGAAACGAAGCGAGGTGGTAGAATAGGTCTGGCCTGTCGGAGTCCGCAATAGGTGCCTGTGAAGAAGCTGCCCGCCGTGCGCACGGACCCATTGCACTAAAGTGTATGCAAGGTGGTCGTCGTGGCAGTCTGCTCAGTGTCCCCTGCACTGTTTGATGACTAGACCATCCTCCTAACAAACGTGGGGTTGATGATCCATAACGAACCGTCGATGCATGCATGCTGGCAGCGATGCCGGAGTTGGTTGTCGTTTTCGTTTCATTTCTGGATTACTGACATGCCTTTGTGTAGCATTTGGTCATCAGCGCATTAGAAATTTTGGTCCGAGTCTGTACGGTTCCCGTTGACGTTGATGTACATTCCTTTGATGCGCTGTCTACTCTTATCCCGCTCCCCCACCACGGGTAGCAAGCCCTCATTAATGCATTCTCGAATTTCGAGTGCTTTGATCACTTCTGTGAACCGTCCGCAGTGTCAACCCTCCTCGCCCGGATGCCTCATAGCGTCCCCCCATCTACATAATGCCCTTGCCCTTACCACCGTTGCCCTCCAACTTCGCCAAAATCTCCTTACACGTGTCATCTCCCAGCTTGCGCTGTCCTGCCCTGGTGCCCGTGTTGAACAAGCCCATATCGGTCTTGCCTGTCCGTAGATCCATTAGACCGGCCCTGATGGCCTCGCGTGAGGCGGCAGGCTTCTTGGACGTCTTGGTCCCCTAACTGCTTGCACGATGGTGTGTTTGGAGTCCCGAAGCATTTTCGGATCAACACATCCAATTTCGGGGATGATATGAAAATCATATAGTTCCTATCTTGACAGCGCCCACCCATGGACGGGGCTCAGCAAGTCGGGAAAACTATTCACCGTAAGGTTTCTCTCGAAATGGTGACGATTTCTTGACCCTCGCAGTTTTGCGCAGATTGTAGTTTGATCAGGGTCAGGCTGTTCTTGTCTGACAATTCTCCGTGCAACCTTGCATTGCATCACGTCGTGTTGTGATTTCCCACTGTAGTGACCCTCTTCTGCATTTCCGCCGTGGAGGCTTGGACCGTGGGCTGTTTCGAACCCTGCCGGCTTTTTTGGTGTTCTGTACCAATCACACCAACTCGTCTCAAAGTTCAGATCTTCACGCCAGGTTACGGCAAGTTACGACATGGGAACCCCATGTGCAAAGCAGCACCTGTTGAGCTTGAACCTTTGAGTTTACAAGCAACCTGGCTGATTGATGATGGGGTGAGACACACGGGTGACGTGACAGCACGGAAAGTGTTCTCCAATCTATCAAGGGACTGGGTCGGATTGGCTGACAAGGAGTACAAAATGGAAGCGAACACCTCGTCGGCCCGAGGATGGTCAATGCGTAATGATCCTGTGGTTTCAAGTAGTCACTCCCTTCTCTCAGATTAGTCACAGCCTCAAAGGAAGGAATGCTAACTCTTTCTGGACTCTGCCTTCACTGTGACAACCAGGTGAGTGTGACCATCCAGTGCAAATCTTCTCAAATTGCCTTCACAGTAACGACCAGCCAGAACGACCATCCAGTACACCAGGTAGAGTATTTAGTGATGTGTGCTTGCATTCGCATGCACCCAGATCTCACAAATGTCCCCAGCAACGGATTCAGGCACCATCATAAATGAATTTGCCGACACCATACTCCCATGTTTCGACAATATCATTGCAATCTCTGCTTTCTCTGCCTGTCTGTTTACCCTCTTCGCAATCCTTTTTGCACTCTCTACCAAGAAGGTTCGACGAAGCCTAGCATTCAGACTGAATGTGTGCGCACTCTGCATCGTCCTAACAATGAGCATACTGGCCGGCTTGACCAATGGGAAGGCCATAGTCTCCCCGTTCAATCAGGTGTCGAGAAGTGTCTTTATTGCTACAGTCATCTTCGTTTTCTTCCCACCATTACTATACGACTCGGTGTTGTTGATTCGTTTATGTGTGCTTTACCCCGTGGCCGAGACGCCGCCAGCCACTCTACTAAAAATATTCGCATTCCCATTCTGCGTCAAATGTGCTCGAGCGGTCGTCGTCGTACGTTTTTCTTGTCAATGTTTTGTTTTAATCCTGGCTGACACCTCGTGCAGATTATTGGCATTCTTGAATATGTCGAGTCTGGGAGGACCACCGAAGCTCTTGTGCAGGATGAGACCACCGTCTGGTTCCGTAACCCTTACCTGATCGCTGAATTAACGATGCAAAACGCAGACAACTTGTAAGTTAGTACCCCACCATGTGATCTATCTGGGGGCTTACCCATCTTGTCTCTCAAGGTACTCCGTCAGCCTTTTTCTTTACAACCTCCGCATCCGCACAAAACCGATAAGAAGTGGTGAGTACGTTCTTGCCGCATGCTTGCAGGTGGACCGAATGACATGCGGTCTCTGGCATGCAGGTGGCGTAACTTTATCAGGTTGCATTCGCCAAGCCTTTTACATTTCCGTTGCTAATTTCGTCTTCCCTCTTATGTTCAACATCGTACTACTCACATTTGTCACGACTCGTCATTCCCCTAATACCGGCGCGTTGCTGGTCTTCATCAACAACTACATAACTGTCTTGGGTGTATTATGTGCGACGCTTTGGTCCTCGAGACGACAGTGGGTTCTGGCTTATAACGAGTCATCATCCGATAGAACGGTGCGGTGCAAGCTAGACTTGGGGAGGGTACCTATCACTGGTATGGAGGAAGCAAGTGAAATGGCGGTAATCGGGACGACGACCGATGCAGTTTACCTGGCAGACTTGGGCAGTGAAGCACCGACGGATTCCAAGGAACTCACCATGCAGCCGAAGGAAGATAAGTATTCCACAGTATGACGCCCAATCTCTCCGACATCAAAGTCATACCACAATTCCGTCGTAGTTTGTTTATCCGTTCCTACTCCATACGACACGCTAGTTTACAATTCTTCTTGGAATGACAGTTACGATAGCCTGAGTACCGACTGTATTCTCTGCACTAATGTATGAGTGTGACCTTACACTATCATGTTGCTAATACTTTTTGGTGTGAGGGTTCTGTTTTCTTCACATGGAATGTCTGGAGTCAACAGCAGTCGGTAATCGAGCGCGCAGATCCTGACCTAGTAGAAGGCCAGCTCGCGATAAGGTACCCAATATTACGTGTCGCTGTTCTATCGATACTTCAAGTCTCAGATAGCCCCTAAACACTGAACTTGACAAACCTGAATCCCCTCTTCTGACAATCCCTCTAGACTTACATACAGGTAGACATGGACTCTTAATAGCATTAGCGTACTTTCCTTTCATGCACCATCGACTTTCCTGATCATCCTCTTATCCCGTTCCCCCACCACGGTCAGCGAGCCCTCGTTCTCGAGTGCCTTGATCACTTCCGTGAACTCCGCAGCGTCAACGCTGATGGTACTCTGCTCGCCCAGACGCCTCATAGCGTCGCCCCATCTGATGCCCTTGCCCTTACCACCGCTACCCTCCAATATCACCAAAATCTCCCTGCGCATGTCGTCTCGCAGCTTGCGTTGTCCTGCTCCGGTGCCCGTGTTGAGCAAGCCCATATCAATCTTGCCTGTCCGTGGATCCATTGCACTAGTCCTGATGGCCTCGCGCATGAGGCGGCAGGCTTCTTGGACGTCCTGTGCTTCCACGTGTGC
Source organism: Pisolithus thermaeus (assembly GCA_024663475.1). Taxonomy (NCBI): domain Eukaryota; kingdom Fungi; phylum Basidiomycota; class Agaricomycetes; order Boletales; family Pisolithaceae; genus Pisolithus; species Pisolithus thermaeus. Next base: position 617,450 of record JANFAF010000020.1, on the reverse strand, counting down.
GGCGAAGCGCATCCGTGCATGTGCCTCGGAGAGACGGATCATACTCTCCAACTGCCGAGTTGTAGCAGTGATTCGTTTCTCTGATGATCGGGGGTCGGATGCGCCGATGGATCGCAGAGAGACGTATGCAGCCACGAGTTCGTCACTGGCTTCCGAACTCAGCACGGGATTGATGTGGTTGCGAGAGTAATCTATATACGCTGCTAAATCTTCGAGGGGCTACAAGGCGTCAATTTGGACTACCTCGGACAAAGCTCCCTTAACATACCAAGATGTCATATTCGCTCCCGGTTAATGGTGCATCCTCGAGGTACAGGCCAACAAGATGCTGGGCCAGTTTGCGATCCAGTGTTTCATCCACCTGGTCGAGGACGAGGTAAAGCAAATCAAAACGGGAAATGAGTGTCGGAGGGAGGTCAATGTTCCGCGTCACAGGGAGGTCGACATTGTATCTCGACTCGACGGGATTCGCGGCGGCAAGGATAGAAGTTCTGGCATTAAGAGTCGTAATGATACCAGCTTTAGCAATCGACACAGTTTGTTGTTCCTTCGATATCGAAATGTGTCAGAAAAGCCAAGAATGCTTGACAAGGTGCGGAGGCTGACCATGACTTCGTGTAATACACTGCGAGTGGCATCTGGCATTTTGTCGAATTCATCAATACAACAGACGCCTCCATCGCTCAGAACGAGAGCTCCACTACAACACTGTGAACACTGCCCCGCGTCATCGAGTCATCGGAATTCTTACCTCTCGAGTACAAGTTGTTTTGAATCGGGGTCCCGTGTAACGTATGCTGTAAGACCGACTGCTGAGGACCCCTTGCCAGAAGCGTACACCCCTCGGGGTGCGATCTTATGAACATACTACGAAAATGCATTAGCCTCTAGGATGGTACGGCAGAACGAATACATACCTGCAGAATTTGAGATTTACTCGTACCAGGATCTCCTACTAGCAGTACATTGATGTCCCCACGGTATCTAGGGCCGCCACCCCCGCCACCCCTTACGATGTTCTTGTTAGTCCCACCGAAGAGCTGAAGTAGAACGCCTTTCTTGACATCGTCCATACCCCATATCGATGGGGCTAGGGAGCCTGCAAGAAAATCATACACATCGTGCCTTCTGCTGATTTCGATTAGCTTGGCTTCAAGCTCAGCTTTCCTCGTCCTCCTCCTTTGGCCGCCGGCAATGCCATCTTCGAATTCCGGGTCCTCGGCACCACCGGAGTCACCAACTCCAGGCATACGGTCCCCTGTAGCAGGCCGCGTACTACGGTCAAAGGCCAGTGCACCATCAGCCCCGAGTCGGGTATGCACGACATCCAGATATGTCTTGAATAAGCTCCTCATCGTTCTTTGACGAGGGTTTACTCGCACTGGCACACTCCTGTATACACCAGTTACGATGATGCGATCCCCAGGTTTCGCTACGTCCACCATTTCGTCGTATACGCTCAGGGTGACAGTATGAGGCGTCTGGCCGTCAGGTACGGAGTCAGGAGTCTCTTGGAGTCGAATAACTTGGCGGTCGGAAAAGTCACACCGGTTGTGCACAAGCGACATTGTTCCGACTGCTTCACAGACATCGCGAGGACATTTCGCTGGTTCCTCGATCTTACCACGGTCTATCTCTACCTGGACTGTGTGCGAGCACTTCAAACATCGGAAGAAGGCAACTTTCATCTCTGGGATGACCGGAGTTGCACGGATAACGAGACCCTTAATACAGACAAGTTTGTCGGTATCTGTGAACAATAGATTAGCTAATGCCAGCGACATCGTCAAGTCGTACCCACCGGTAGGATTGAGGTCGCGCATGTTGATAGCTTTCAGTCCGAACGGACGAACTCTATACACCTTGGTCATAATGTCTGCGATTTCTTCATCACCTTGATCGCCTTGCATACCTTCCATCCCGGCATTTTGATCCTCCTCCGCAAGTTCCAACATGAGGTCTTTCAGAACCTGATCCATGGCAGGGACAACTTCTTCCGGGTATTTTTGGAGTTGAGTAAACAGCTTCTTGGATGATGGGTATGCGAGGAGGTTGACCATGTCCAGGTTTAGGTTCGTTTGGCCTGTCTGGCGCATAATTCGTAGGTAGGTTTCGTACAGCACTACTTCACCCTCTTCCGGAGAAGAAAACGCGCGGGCGCGAAGGTTTTGCTCTCGGTCATGGCGTACCCTGTACTTGGGCTTGAAGCCACGCAGAAAATCGCGGAAAAGTTTCATAGTCTCTGCGATATTAACTGTAGTACCCCATATAGCGCGGACTTGATCGGGTTCCTCGGACGGTAGCGCAGGGGCAGAGAAGGTAGGCGCAGAGGAGAAGGGAATAGACATGCGGGTCCCATCGGACCGCAGGTTGTCGCTCATATCAGCATTATACGCCCTCCTGGCCTGACGAGGGGTGGCCGTGGGGAGAACAAAGCTAGACCGGATGTCTCCTCGCCGAAGCTTTGCGGGAGTGGTCGCAGGGGCTGGGCTCCTTTTCTGGATGAGCACCTGCACGAGGGTCATGAATGTTGACATGGACTCACGATGGAAAAGCTAGAGGTTCTGAGGAGTCCGGTGCCGGTAGATCAGAGTCTATCGTAACTCTTCTCCGTGGCGTTTTGACTGGGGAAGAGCTGGGGAAGGCCAAGGGAGAGGAGCTACCAGCTGTTATAGATATGTCAATAGGCGGGTATAATCATAAACTCGCATGGGGTGCCACGTACGTGCAAAGAGGGGAGTGCGAGGTTGCCGGCGCGGCGTACTCAACCCAACTGCGCGTCTGGCAGCAACGCCTGCCAGTGGACTGCTCGCTGCATGTCGCTGGCGAACTGGGGTGCCAGCCGCGGATGGTGTGCCCTCGAGGAACAGCCTTTGAGGTGCGATGGACATCGACTGTTCTTCGGCGGTCCCATCCTGAAGTGGTCCATCCATCTCGACATCCTCGAGGTCGGATGATGGGAAATCGACTGGCGGCGGGGACGACATAGAGCCAGTTCAGGACGAAAACTACCGGAAAAACCTTGATGAAAAACCACGAGAAAAAATCACGAGATCCATGACATAAGCCGCCGCATTCAGGCGGAGTTCTAACTCTGGGCTGTGGCGACTTCGATGCTACGAACAACCCCTTTTCAAATCACCCAATGGTACGATGCCCCGCAAATCGTCGCAGTCGCCCTCCAAGGAATCTTCGACTCCTCAAGTATCGTGGACTGATGCAGAGTCCGAAATGCTTCTTGAAATAATCGCTTCCCACAAGGCCTCTGCTGGTGACGGCCTGAACTTCAAGATGGCATTCTGGAATGCCGCCGCCGCTCAACTGCCTGCCCCTACAAAAGGGGCACCCAAAACTGCGAAGTCATGCAAGGAGAGATGGCAAAGGGCATGGTATTACTGCATGATTAGTGCATCACATAGCTGATAGAATATACAGATGAAGAAGACATTCGATGTCGTGGATCGTATCGCAAACGCGTCCGGATTTACTTATTCACTCGAATCGGGGGCTAATATTGCTCTCGAGAACGAGGCGGTGTGGTCGGATTTCTTGAAGGTAAGCTGTAGATAATAACATGTAGAATATCCACAGACTAACGATGACATCAACAGAAGAACAAGCATGCGGGTCCGTTCCGAAACAAGGGCTGGCCCCACTACGAGAAAATGAAGCAGTTCATGCCCTCCAAGGGAAAAGGCCTGAACCGTTTCTCCGCGCTGAGCATCGATGATGCACAGCCTTCCGGAGGTGTGAGGTTGAGTACCAGCGAGAGCGAAAGTCCACAGGGAAGCGTCGACACTATTGGGCTATCTACCAGCCCTCCGTGGGACCATCAACCTGCCCCTCCCGCATCCGATTCAGCGCAGACAGGTCCCACCCAAAGCAGCATGGTAGGTATCAGCTCCGGGTTGTTAGCTGCCGATAACATAACATTCCTTCAGCCAGCCAATCCATCAAGTGACGCCACCCCCCCCCTCCTGCTATCTACTACCTGCGAGCCAACCCCCAGTCCTTCAACCCAAACCCAGGCGACGCCGACTTGGCACTCGGACCAATCCCAGACCCCCTTCTCTCCCCCATCCGTTCCTTCCTCATTTAATGGTTCGGCTATCAGCTCTATCAAGCCGTCTTCCAGTGTCTCGGCTCGCATGGTAGTATCCCGCAAGCGGCCAGCAGACGACGATGGCGATGAATCCATGTCTGCTTCTTTCTCAGCAACTGCACATTCAAGCACATCATCAGGCCGAAAGCGACGTGCAGGGAATACGGACATCGTGCGGGAGTTAGGAGGTCTTCGATCCGACATTAAGAGCCACTTCAACACTTTCGAAAGCGCAATCTCTGGCATCTCAGGAAGGGTCACCCCTAGGACCAAGTCCGACTCTGGAAGCCGCTCAGTCGTCCAACAAGCAAGGCAGAATTTGCTACAGTTAGATGCAGGTAGAGTTTCTCAATCCGACATTGCCTTACTCTTCACAATGTTCCAGCGTGAGATATCTTTTGCTGATGGGTATTTACTACTTGTGGGCGAAGGTTTTGAGGTTGCTCGCCTGGCGTACCTTCAGGAGGGCATCAGATTAGCAATGGAGAGGCAAAATCAATAATTTTGTATTCTCTTTATATCATTTTACTGTTGTATCCGCTCAATGTCATCACGCGCTGGACATGTCTGAAAAATGCGTGCGATTCGTATGATTGTGAGTAGAAAAAAAAAAAAAATCTATTTAATGACTTGGGACTACTTGGCCCCTGCGCATACGTTCTGCAAGATAACTAGTCCAGATACTCCCTGCAATGACATCCCGCCGTCCAGACATCTCATTACGCTCCGCACTCGTAGGAACACCATCCGCAATCGACCCAACCAAATTTTCTTCTTCTATCGGTACGGCGACTGAATCTTCGATGTCCTCTAGCTCCACCGGGTCCCATTTGCGGATGATATTGTGAATGCAGCAAAGAGCGGGGGGTATACGGGCCTGAATATCCATAGGATACTCAGGAGGGACAACAAGTATCCGGAAACGCCGCTTGATCACACCGATAATACGTTCGACCACGTTGCGGAGCTGCGCATGGCGGAGGTTGTAACACTCTTGTGCGTTGGCAGGCCTAGACATGCGATGAGTGGAAGGACTTGACGCAAAGTGTGAAATATACGCACCGTACATGCCCACGACCCCACTCCGCCAAGTGGTACCGCTGTCCACGGTATGGGACCAACAACTGCAAGCAGTTGGGAAACCCTGCATCGGCAAGGTAATACTTGTCCTGGGGGATAGCCAGATCGGAAAGTCGAGCATCATGATAGACAGATGCGTCCGCCATCGAACCCTCCCACCCACTCAGTACGTACGTAAAGTTCATGTCAAAGTCGCAACAGATGAGACAATTTTGAGAAGTAAATCCTTTTCGGTTTCGCGACGCGTCTCTTTCATTTGCGGGAGGTGTACATGCGATATGTGTCCCATCGATCGCGCCGATAGCGTCCTTAAAAAACGGGTAGTACTTTGGGTTGTCGCGGATGGAAGGATGAACGGGGGAATTTGAAGGGGGAAGTCGCACATATTTCTTGTATATCCTGCCCGCGGAGAACGCAAATAGTATCCTCTTGAAATAGCTGTTTTCTATCAGTAATGAAATGAAGCGATTGTGATAGACGTACTGTGAAATGGTCCCATTTGACCGTTGAAACCTCTCACCGACATGCCTGATCGATAGACCAGTGACACATGTGTAAAGGAATATCCCGACTTGCTCTTCAAGAGTGACGCGCTTCGAATGCGTATAACCGGCGTCCTGAAGTTCCCTCAGAAGTATCTTGAAAACGTGCTTGTGGACGGCGAGCTCGGTTCGGATCCTCTCTGGGTGACCGTTGAGGAGTTCTGCGATCCACCCTGCACCAGATAGAATGGACGTGTGATACGGAATGGGCTCTTTCTTTTGAGTTGCGAGCAAAATCAGTTCGAAGACCCTCTCCGCGATCTCTGAAAAGAAAGAGAGATGAAGGTGATACTGCATAAGGATCGTTACCAGCAGATTTCTGTCTCGCTCTTCTTCGTCTTCGATGTCCTCGTCAGTATCAGTTCCCTCCCCTGCAAACTCTCCCTCTTCATCTTCCTCCAGCTCTGAAAACGTTCTCATCTCTGCATCGTCCAAAAATCCGGAGGCTTCGCCTTGATCTGGTGGGTCCATCGAGGCCATATCGCCACCCGACTGCGTCCACTGGGTGAACGATAGCGAAGTTAGAACTCCGCCTGAATGCGGCGGCTTATGTCATGGATCTCGTGATTTTTTCTCGTGGTTTTTCATCAAGGTTTTTCCGGTAGTTTTCGTCCTGAACTGGCTCATAGTTCTTGGTCTCTAAGCGAAAGAAAAGAGCTGAGGCGCGTCGCGCGACGCGTCAATTCGCTTTGGGTTTAGGGCGGGTAAAGTCCCGACACTCAACTCATCTCCACCCATCGAGAAGGATGGCATCAAATGGTGTACTGGAAGATATCAACCAGGTCCGTCAACATTGAGTGGCCCTTCCAAAGCTAATGACAACGCGTTAAGCAGACTGCAGCTTATATCCCATATCAGGAGGAAGGTGCGAGACATCCTCGTGCACCCGACTCGAATATCGTCTGAGACTGCGTAACAGACACACGGGCTGACCACGATTCGTATACTTTGTTTCCCGATCGAGATCTCCCCAACGGCTACGAACTACGCTTGGAAGCCTACAGGGCAGCTTGGCTCAAATGTCTAACCAGAATACAGGTAGGATGATCTTTCCCTGCGATTGAAGAGACCTTATTTTTGCCTATGCCACAGGACCTAACTCGCGCTTTGCATGCCCCCGTGGTAGACAGAGTCTCGGAACTTGTCAATAAGTCATATATCGACATCTTGCCTGGCTTGCCATACCCTGAGCTTCCAGTCATATCGGTGTCAAGTGAGGAAATATAACAGTGACTCCATCATCGTATTCATCATGATACACAGCGAATGGTGTTTCGTCCTCGTTTCTGGATGAGATTACATCCCAACTAGAAGGGCGTGATGATGACGCCCTGTTCGGCGATGCCAATAGTGGTCATCTGGTCACGCATATATTTCCAAGCGACTGTCCGAACGTTTCTTCTGCTATGAAGACCCTTGTAACTGGCTTTATCACAAAATATGAACGAGAACTAGGTATGTAAAGATAAACTTGCTGCCCGAACTATCCATCCAACGAGCCTTCACAGGTTCGGGCAAACGTAAACCGGGAAATTCACTCAGTACAATGGACCTCAACCTGCTGCAAGCATGGTTCGACGCGCTGCTCAGAGTGAGGGGTAGGTAAATAAAGAATGTGAACTCGTCTGTGTACACTGCGAATTCAACAGACAGCAACGAGAGCGAAGTTCGTCTTGTCATCGTTTTGCACGATTTCGAGCAGTTCGAACCACCTGTTGTTCAAGACTTGTTTGAGATTTGCAGGTTGGCACGCAATCATTGTTCTGTTTTCTTCATATCTGACCATCGGTTCTCAGTCTTGCAATACCTCGATTACCGTTGGTGTTCGTCTTGTTGTTGGCTTCGCCCCCTTCACCCTCCTACATCCACATGACCTACCCTCGACGTATCCTTTCCCTATTGCAAGTCCGAACCTGTGTCTTCCCCTGGAGTAACGACGTATTGCACGAGATACTGCTGAAGGTGCGTAACGTAACAAGACTTGCGTAGTTTAGCTCTTGAGCGCTGGGTCATCCAGACATTTTTTGACGTGGATTTCGAACCAGAGCTGATGATTGGACCAGTCCTAATTGACTTCCTCGCGGACTTCTTTGAGAGACATTCGGTCTCACTCGATAGTCTTGTGTCGATTTTGCAAGTGCGAGCGTTTTCTCTGCATCCCAGCACTCTCGGTATTTATTAATCACTACTCTAGCTCGCACATATGAAACATTTTGAGGAGCCGCTGACTGTTTTCCTTCACAACGAACGACTCGGACCATCGGATGCTGGAAACAGTGTCCTCGGTGAGCCCGCGTCATTCGGTTTTCTCGAGGCCCTTTTCACCCGCGTTCGCAATGCACGAGACGCCAATAACCATAAAGAGTGGTTAAATACGTCAATTGACGACCTGTTATCAACCGTTCGGACAGCCCGCAAAACCTTCCGGTCTCGTGTAAGGCTGCTACGTGTAGCACTCCAAGTGATCCTTTTGATTCGTGCCTTCATGCTCTCGGAAGGCTATAAGGTCGAGGCGACACTCTCTGAACTAATGTGTGGTGCCATGCGTGGGCGAATCCAAAACGTTACGAAGTACTTATGTACTATGGTGAAGTATGTTCCTTCCCCTACACCGCTATTAGCACCCGACTAACTTGGAATCGTTAGAAAACTCCGGAAGGTACAAATCAACAGACTGTTGCCAGAGTTGCGCGATTTTTTCGCCAGTCTTCCGGATAAGGTGCGAGCGGCCGAGAAGGCTATATCCTCGCAGATTGATACGGCGTTCTCTGCAAGAGATGACGAAGCCCATGTTGTCGCCGGACTGCTCTCGGAATGGCTCATGGCATACTTCGAGTGGGTATTGCTCTTCGCTCATTCTGACGCTTGAAATGACACGCTCACCATGTAGAGAGAGGATCGTTTCACTCGAGGATACACCACTGTGGGACATTTGGTACACAGGGTCAACGCCCTTTCCGACTGACGTAGGTGAAACTAAAACTGGTTGTATGCCGACTGATGTAAGTCCTAGTTGGTTAACCCCTCGATCCGGGCCTCCATTCTCGCTGGCCTGCTTCATCCCCAAGAATTCAGTGCGTCCGTTGCAGCCAACGGACGGAGCACACACAACACTGAAGATGATGGCGAGGACGAAGACGACTCCTTACTGCACATGCCAGATACAAGTATCCTGTTCCAGCGGTACCTCGAAAGTGGCAAGATGATCAATGTGTACGATTGGTTCGAATCCTTTGCAGTTGTCCTCGAGGAACAAAAACGTCATCACCAGCGGACACAATCCCGCAATCTGCCTGAGCGCAATGGGAGACCTTCCACCCCGCGTACCCCGCGTACCCCTCGGACACCCACGCGTCACAGCCGTGGCGGAAAGGGACGTCAATGGAAAGAGCAGGACAGCGATGACCCTCCCGAACAGCAGGCAGAGGAAGAAACTGAAGAGAATTGGAGGTTGGAAGTTCAGGCTCGGTTCATTCGTGCATTGCACGAGCTCGACTATGTTGGGTTCATCAGGCATACGGGAAGGAGGGCCGACCACGTTATGCGTACCGTGTTTGACACACCAATATCGGAGTAACGTGGGCGTTGTTATTTTTCTTAGTCAGGGCATAAGGTAGATGATTATAGAATTGTGATGTCTCCGATCCAACCAATGCTAGGGTTTTTATTTTAATTTTAGAAGTCACTTGTAGAATTTGAAGGTCTGGTTGAACAACGCTACGACGTATATTGCTACGAATACCGCCGTTTGATAGTTCAGAGGTGATTTATCCGAGTAACTGGATGACTCGAGGGGATTCTCCACCTATGATTGGTCGCAGTTGACTTCAGAACATGTGGGACAGTCGCTGCGCTGCTGGACCCTTCAGCTGAAAGAGTGGGAGTAGGACTCGGCTATATTTACAACTCGTAGTGCAAGGTAAGAAACGTCTGGCAGTCCATTTTGTATATGCTAGATAAGTCAGAGTTTCGGAGTTGACAATACTGTCAGGACGGATAGTAAGCGTGATTTAGTATCTATGAAGGTTAAGAGTCGCAGCCAGCAATGTTACGGACACTGACAGATGTGACGTGGACGTCTAGGATACCCGGTGACTGCTTTTCTTTTATCATATGATTTGTTCTCTGTGTTTTATCACCTGTATCTGCATTGACATAGTATCGGTATCGGTTAGTATGTCAACGCAGATACAGGTGATAAAACAACAGATACTGATACCCTACAGTATAAAAAGCCCAGCATAACATATGATACAGGGACTTTCTCTCTACCTCGAACAACAGACCCATTTGTCTGGAAAAAAATATGTGACGTCGGCGCAAGGTTAGAATAACTTGCATCACCGGCACATACTCGGGGTTTCCAGACAAACAGGTCTGTTGTTCGAGGTAGAGAGAAAGTCTTCGTATCGTACATTACACTGGGCTTTTTATACGGTAGAGTATCGGTATCAGTATGTCAACAGGGATACAGGTGATGAAACATAGAGAGAACAAATCATATGATAAAAGAAAAGTAGTCACCAAGCATCCTAGACGTCCATGTCACGTCTGTCAGTGTCAATCCACCTCCCTTTACTGTAAACGTCACGACTATTCCTCATCATCACATGATGATATCGAGTTTGGGTGTCAGCCCCAACCCATATAACCTATTGGAGTTGTGGAAAAGCATCTTCTCGACAATCGCAGTTGCCTGATTTTCCGTCAGCTCTTCCCGGCGAATGCAATCCGCAAAGACCTGATGCGCAACATGAGTGCTGTGATCGTGAAATATTTTCCGGCTATTACATCGTATAGAGCTTGTCGAGATTGGACGCTAGCGAGATAGTACGTCTCGGGCCACCAGCGCCCATCCGCTGAGAAGAACTCAGAATCGGCTTTCTCGTAATGAGGTGAGTGTGCATACTCGACCATAGTATTTTGTTGGTTGGAGAAAGCTCCAAAATCTGTTTGACGACGGCTCGCTGGCCGTCCGCCGAGAGGCAAGGAAAAATTTCCCCGAAATCCAAATAAACGTTCTTGTATACGGCAGTCAGATATCCTGCGTCCCGAGAGTATGGGTAGCTGGAGTGGAGGAGGACGAAAGTTGTCTCGGGGAAAGCTTTGATGACGGGTTGCATCTGAGCTGGCGATGACTTCGTGAGCGTGATGTCGCTGTCGCCGAGACCTGTTCAGTTATTCAGCGAGCTCCATGGGAGTGTGGATGGCATCTGCTGGAATTACCAGTGTGAAATTGCACTGAGACGTAGCGCGTCAGCGACCGACTGCTGTACGGAAGGACACTCACCCGGTTTTTTATATTGACCAGCAAGTCGCAGAACGATACGAACAAGGTAGTCGTTGAGCGCCTTATGCTTGAACCGGAGGTCACCTGTCGCTTTGTACTGTGCCCAAGCCTCCAGAAGACTATTTTCGACATCTTCCTTGGCTCCAGATGTCGAAATGTCGAGGCCAGTACTACCACGACGAATGGATGGATAAGTAACACCCGAGACATGGAATCATACCGGTAGCAGGCTATGGATTTGAACCCAGCGACTTCATTATCGTTTGCGCAGGTGACGATCCGTGCCTCAAAGTTATGGGTGAAGGTAACTAAAAGGTCACTGACCATCGAAGAGTCCACTTCGTACGGCAAGGAGCGGGCTAAGCCTAGCAACATATTCTGTAATGTCAACAGGGTGGCGAATTTGATGTACGATGGGGCAAAGGAGCAATACAGCGCCCACCTGAGCTTCCACCTCAATACGCACGATCCTTCTCGTTGGGCTGCAAGTATATTGATCATGCCACCTGTACCCCTCTGCGAGGTCACGGACACCAGATAACCCATCATCTATGAGGATACACTGAATGCCCGAGGGTTGCATGCACATCTTGCAGAGTTGCGCATAATCCAAGCTGGCTCTCTTCTCCTTGACCGCTTCCCAACCGTCCTCACCGCCCTTCAAGCCAAATAATCTGGCTAGTTGGGACGTCGATCTATAGCATGCGAGCGTATGGATAGAGTCATCCACGAGAGCTTCTCCGACAGCTTCTGAATTGAGACCTTCGAAAGGGAGTGCTTCGCGATGTTTTTCGGTCAGCAACGGGTGAGCGTGGTTGTCGATCGCGGGGTATGCAAAAGCAGCGCGAGCAAGCTGACGATAGTATACTGGAAACATGATGACCGCACGACGTCAACGACCAGGTGGTTCCTATCTAGTCCGGGTGCACGTGAGAGGCTCCAAGCATAGCTAGAGGGTGTCGACGCGATATAGTGGGACTAGCGAAGTACAACAAAAAGTGCGCAAACCGGAACTAAGGCTACAAATGCCACCAGGACAGCAATGATCACTAGCAGCCTCACATGATATTGGCCACTGGACCAGGCAGCGTAGGTGGCCGCGGTGACAGCAGTTATAAATGCAACACATAGCAAGCATAATGGTGACATTAGTCCCGTCGTAATGATTGTGGAAAACAGCTTTCTCCTGAGTGCCTGCTGTTGTCGTTGGGTGTAGTCGGAGCAACAGGAATCAGCAAGATATAGAATCACGGAGAGCCATGCTTACTGTGAGAGATTTAGGGCTCATAACATGCGAAAGCATAATTAGGCCAAGGCCGCTCACAGCGGCCAGCATACCACACCCACTACAAGCCGCAAAGCAGAAGTATACGGAGAACTGATTCCATTTGGCAAAGTCTGTCGGAGAAGAGGTGGTCAGTTACGCAGCGGAGGCCCTGCATTGGGATAGGGTAAGTACAAGGTACCTCAGAGCAACTTGACTTGTAACGCACGTGACCATAAGGGCACTGACAATGATGATATTTGCGTTGCGATTGAACAGGCGTTCTGTGATTTTGAACCATTGTTCCTCGGACCATTCTTTCTCGGAAGACTGTGCTATCTCGACAAGACGTTGCAACGAAGATACGCCAAGTAAGATAGAGATAAAAGCTGCATTCATGGCATGCAAAAATGTATGGGCTGTTAGAAACGTCGGGAAACTATCACACACTTTGACCGTGCAATCTCTCGACGGGAATGGGATCGTCAGGAGCAGTGGTGTCATGAACCATAGTGTAAGGACAAAGATGTAGAGACTGGGCTACGACAAAGGGAACGGGAGGGCGTGAGCTGGAGAAAGCCTCTATTTTCTCCTTTTTATGTACCACGTACCTGCAATGAGGCATGCAGTCCAAGCGCCTAAGCATATACGAACTGCACCTGGGGTTTGGCAAAGCCTGAGTCGAGCCCTTGTCCTCGAAAGCCAGGGTGAGCCTGTAAACCGGGGTTTTGGTTGGCTGTACAACAGTTACTTGTTTTGGTACTAAATTTCCGTTTCTCGGCCCTCAAACTGCAAAATCACGTTCGTACATATCTCAGCTTCTGCGCTACTTCCATTCCCTCAACCGCATTCGCTCGAGAAACATCCACGCTGGTGTTGTCGTCCACACGTTCTGGACAGCATACCTCGTGTTCGTGGAGGACGGCGGAAAGAACTGTGGGGCCCAGCTTGCCCAATTTCATATACCGCTTTGTCCACGAACGATGGAACAGTGATTGGAACAGGTTGGTTGACTGCACAGACAGAAGACTTTAGGCTCATCTCCCTCAAACGATCACACTACACGCCCGGAACCATGTCTGGCTTATGGCAAGGACGTGTGCTCGTGGAGACGACACCGCACTCGAGACCCTCCTCCAGATACTGCGTATGCCCGCCAATTCCAATGAAACCTCGGAGTCATAGCAGCCCCCGTCTTCATCCGTCTTCGTGAGTATGTCTGTACGGTTGTCGCCCCGAACGAGCCCTTTCCCGTCGGTGAGATGGAGGATGGAAGACATCATGTGTGGCTCCCAGCGTCTACCCGGCATTTTGAGCACGTGGTATGTTCGTTCTCCCTCTCCTCGTCCCACTGACTAATTACATGCGCAGAACATCCCTCGCGACCATAAACTCGCCTTTCAGCTCGGTCCGACAATGGTTGACCCCACTCAAGAAGACGCGCACGAACTGCATGCGAATAAGGTCACAAGTTCCTCCAATGCCTCCCGATGGTAAACTAGGACATATGTTTACATTACGTAGTACATATTTGATTCAAACATGCCTGTCTCTTTTGACTGCGAGTCGGGGGCCGGCCCAAGTATTTCCAGGCAGAAGTCGGGCCGGGAAAAAACTGCCGTGACGGGCAAGTTGGCGACAGTATGCGTCACCGCCCGACGTCAACGACCAAGTGACTCCTACCTAGTCTGGGTGTATCTGAGAGGCTCCAAGCAAGGATTATAGCAAGCATCTTTGGAAGCCTTACAGCAACCAGGAGATTTTCCGCCGAGCTACCCAACCCTCTATCGAGGGCCACGCGAGGTCACCCCAAGTCGCTCTTAACACGGGCACCATCCGATCATTAAAGTGGCTTCCACATCACGCTCGTCTTGGATGTCAAGTCGCTCAGCAAGACCTTAGAGGTCAACCTATCATACGTTGACACGGCTGCGCGTCAGGGGTCCCTGGAACGGGTTCTTTTCGACCCCTGGGTTTTCCCAACGACATGGAAGAAAACGGTCAGGCACCCTCGAGCGGCTTGATCGTTTTCTGGGACATGGGCAAGACACATCTACTACTCAAAGACGGCTCGGAAAGAGGGGTAATTTCGTCTCGCTGTTAAAGCGAAACTCGGCTGACGTCAACGATCGTGTGTCGTGATGGTGAGTGCCGTCTTCACTAAGTATGTATTGACACCGGCCAGCCAGTGAGAGGCCAGCGTCACTGCACGTCAAAAGGCGTCCGCTCTTCCTGCCATCAGAAGTTGGAACTCCGTCGGCACCGTACCTGGATTTCTTCTCGCCTCAGGTTTTTCGTTTCCATCTGCTCCCTCCACTTGTTCATACTACAACTCCCCCCCCCCACATTCCTTTGGAAACCCACACTCGTTTCTTGCAGCGATGTTCACCTCATTCGTCGTCTCCCTGGTTCTCGCAGCCTCAGCGCTCGCTAACGTCTACGTGCGTGACTTGCTGGACCAGGTTGAGAATTAAACAGACTGACGACCTCTACCACAGATTACCTCTCCAACTTCAAGTACCAGTTGGACTGGCGGTCAACAGGCAACTATCAACTGGCAGGACGATGGCTCGTCTCCTTCCCTTGCTTCGTTCGGCACGGCGATGTTCTCCATTTATGTGGGCAATGCTAACCAACAAGTACGTCGCCTACGAAATTTCTCCGTCTTCCCGCGTCGCTCATTATGCCAATCAGACTTCCTTGCAACTTATCTCGAGCAACGTCAGCGTCGCAAATGTCTCGTCACTAACGTTCACTCCCAGCCCAACTATTGGGCCGGACAGCAACGAGTAGTGAGCATCCTGAGCGTTTTTATATATTTTGACGCGCTTATGACTGCTGTTCCAGCTTTATTCGCGTTCAGTCTCTGAACCTCAAGGATGCCTCCAATTCCCAATATCCCGCTCTTGCCTTCTCCGCTAAATTCTCGTGCGTTCTTTCTCGTTTAACTCATTCCCACGATTTCTCAGATTCCTTTTGGTGAATCTAGCTTGACTGGAATGTCGGGCACCTTCAACTCCTCGCTTCAGGCAGAAATCGACGGTCAGTCGACCGCGCCTATCGGCGGTCCGACCTCTGGTCTTAGCGGAGCCACTGCTGCCGCTCCCGCCGCGACCACTGCCGCAGCTGCAACTACCACTGTCAAGGGTGCTGCTGCCAGTACTGCAACTGCAACCGGCACCTCTCAGAGTAACGGTGCAGGCAGACACGGTGTCACAAGCCTGGCTGGACTCGGTGCTGCTGCGGTCCTCGTTGGTGTAGCCGTCCTCTAGTTTCGTTTTTCTATCCATACGTCTCCCCACTTAAAGGTGTCGTAAACTTTCGTTTATCCTTCCTTGTTTCCAAGCGTTAGATTGTCGGTGTTTCTTTTTGCTCTTTCTTACATATTCCATTTCGGGGTAATGTAACCGTTTACTTTCTTCGATGCGTTCTTGATACGGTTTCTGGCATCTGGTGATTTGCAGGGTTTTACTGACAACTACAGGTTCTAGATCGTTCGCGTACCGTATGCGTAATGTGTCACTGATGGTCGTGTAATCTCTTCGTCTTTCGGGCTCTGACGAATGGTTTACGAGCAAATACATTATCTTCCACTTTCCTAGATGACTGCACGGAAGCACAAGATCGTAAATGTTACATGAAAATATCTACATAGAACTTTACAGAAACAAGCTCAGTGGAACGCGTTGGAAATCAGCAGGGAGTGAGCAGCCCGTTCCAAAGAAAGACCGATATTCAAAGCGGTCTCCATCGTTGCTCCTTCAGCGTCACATTACGGAGAGTAGTCGCATCCCCCGATCATGGCGTTGGGACCATGCTGAGGCGCCGGAGATAGCGACCAAAGAGGCAAATCGGCGAACAGCGTACGAACCGAGCATTATAATCCTTAGAGGACCTCGCATCTGAAGAAGTCACTTGTCAATTGGCGGGCCCCTCATCCATGAGATATCATGCCTACATTCAGCAGAATCAGCGTTAGCCACCGCGATGTGCACCGCGACCACGACCTCTGCCGCCCCTCTTCCCACCGCCGCCTCCACGCCCAGGCGGCGCATCGGCCTGGGGACTAGTTTGTATATCGGGACGCTGCATGATCGCAACCTCTCCCATGATATCAGATGCTTCGCTGCGCCGGAGAATGCTCGTTCCACCAGTGCCGCCGCCAGTAGTAGTCTTATCTTCCTTCTGTTTCCCACCTGAAGGGTGGTGATCCTTCCTTTTGCCTGCACCCGTACCCGGGCCAGCGACAGAACCTATGGTCGAAGTCTTTCCCTCGGCTGCACCGCTGCCAGCTGTGGTGGAAACGGAACCGGCCTCTCTCTCTTTCTCCTTCTCGCCGCGTCTCTTCCTCTCGCCGCCACCTCCAACAACGCCATTCAAAGCAGTCTCGAAATGGCGCCCTATGCCAATTACGGGACGCCCCCTACGAATTGGCGTAGTGGTAGGTGTGAGAGAAGGAGTACCTGACGCGCCGCCCTCAGTGGCAAGGGGTGCAGGGGCAGCGGTCGGTTGTACAGGACTAACAACCTCGGTTTGTCTGACCTGAGCAGCTGCAGCCGCCGCGGCTTTGTGGCCCTTGGGTGGACGTTCACGTTGGGAGCGCGGAGCAGTAGGTGGCGCCGGCGCAATGCTCGGTGCAGCCGCACTAACCACAGGTGGGGACGGCTTTACAGCAATCCTCACGGGGGGCTGAGTCTCCTGAGCTGCCGCCTTCTGCGCCGCGATCGCAGCTTTCCTCGACTTCTTACTCATCGGCTGTGAGGCTCCACCTCCTTCATTTGCCGATTTCTGAGCGGCAGCCGTAGCCTGTGCCTGTACCACAGTAGCGGCTTTCTTCTTCGTCTCCTCTTTCTTGGCCGCTATAGCGGACTCTTTGTAGTGCGCATGACTACGGAGAATGGTTTCCTTATCTTTCTGGGCTAATTTCTCCGCTTTGAGCGCTTCGAGAAGTGGGGTGGTCGTAGGCGGTGGAGCAGGTTGCGCAGCTGCCACTACGCGGGAGGAACATCAGTGCACCAAGTCGACGAATGATATCACGACCGAGACCTACCGAGTGTCTCGAGCGGTACCGACTCCGACTTGTCAGACTTTTTCAATGACTCGAGGAAAGAGATATAATCCTCATCTGTTTACATCTCATCAACTATATCCCAGAGCACGGCACTGTGCACG